>JAKUDI010001123.1:0-21152 GCA_022702515.1 Ilyophis sp. 1 JC-2022 | reverse complement strand
GCATGTGAGAGGTAGCGGGATCGATGCCCGCATTCTCCAGCTCCGTCTATAGACTCCTCTCTGGCCTCGTCCCGTTTTAAGCAAGAGAGAGAAAGCATGGGCGTAGAAATGGAGTGTGTCTTTTGGCAGCCTGATTTTCTATAGCCTTTCATTTGGAAAATAACCCAGACACCTTTTTGTCAAGACCTTAATTGGTTGCTGACTGCAAAGAAATCCAGAATACCTGTGGCTCTCCAGGACATGATTTTGGAACTCTTGATATACAGAATGACAGCGGCAACATAGTTTTAGTTTGAACTCAAATGCAACAGCCGTGCTGCATAATAAATGTCGTCTGCCCCATGAGCTGTGCCCTCATCTCAGGAACCTGGTTGCACAAATAACCGGCAGTCCTAAATGGAAAATGTGTCACAAACATTTGAATTTGATTGTAAATTGTGAAAACAATTCAAGAACTGAACAGGAAGTCACGCAGGCAGCAAACTTAAAAGAGAAGAAGAAGAGTTCTCCTCATCCGTGGTCAACATTGCACAACCTGCCGAAACCCGGGATCGAACCAGGGACCTTTAGATCTTCAGTCTAACGCTCTCCCAACTGAGCTATTTCGGCAGACCGTATGCAACGCCGAGATGGGTGGAGATGGTGTATATATACGTGCCAAGGTAATTCATGCTTGAAAACGATGCCTCCTGAGAAGGGACACAAGTTTATTTCGGAGCGTTTTCCCACCTGCAAATCAGTCATTCCTCAGCAAGAGGTCAACAGAGCCTTCTTGACAGTCAGTTATCACGTAGCCATTCCCAGTAAGTAATTGACATCAATTGCCACTAATGAAGCACAAACAATGCCAGTACAGCAGTTTTAAGTGTGATGTCTATTTCCAGTTCCAAAAAGCCAGAGGAAAAATTGTACTACTGGCAGTGGTTTAGTACAGGAGACTTGCCTTTTTTCATTGGGCATGGTTTCACTGCCAAATCTGAACCTTGCTCTATCGCACACCACAGAAGCGCCGCGTAGCGCAGCGTTCTGCTTGAACAAGATTTGAATTTTTTTTTGAAAACTCCCACAAATTTGTCAACTTTTGGGAAACTGCTAACTCAAAGGCCACGCGCGACAAAATAAACAGCAGGCAGCCATTTTTCTTCAAGCATTCATGTGCACTATAGGTATTGTGGGATAGCTACCTGGCCAGAAGTACGTACCTGTTGATGAGGGCTATCAGATTTTAGGGCCATTTGCACTGGCTTGCGTAGGGGAATTAGCTCAAGTGGTAGAGCGCTCGCTTAGCATGTGAGAGGTAGCGGGATCGATGCCCGCATTCTCCAGCTCCGTCTATAGACTCCTCTCTGGCCTTGTCCCGTTTTAAGCAAGAGAGAGAAAGCATGGGCGTAGAAATGGAGTGTGTCTTTTGGCAGCCTGATTTTCTATAGCCTTTCATTTGGAAAATAACCCAGACACCTTTTTGTCAAGACCTTAATTGGTTGCTGACTGCAAAGAAATCCAGAATACCTGTGGCTCTCCAGGACATGATTTTGGAACTCTTGATATACAGAATGACAGCGGCAACATAGTTTTAGTTTGAACTCAAATGCAACAGCCGTGCTGCATAATAAATGTCGTCTGCCCCATGAGCTGTGCCCTCATCTCAGGAACCTGGTTGCACAAATAACCGGCAGTCCTAAATGGAAAATGTGTCACAAACATTTGAATTTGATTGTAAATTGTGAAAACAATTCAAGAACTGAACAGGAAGTCACGCAGGCAGCAAACTTAAAAGAGAAGAAGAAGAGTTCTCCACATCCGTGGTCAACATTGCACAACCTGCCGAAACCCGGGATCGAACCAGGGACCTTTAGATCTTCAGTCTAACGCTCTCCCAACTGAGCTATTTCGGCAGACCGTATGCAACGCCGAGATGGGTGGAGATGGTGTATATATACGTGCCAAGGTAATTCATGCTTGAAAACGATGCCTCCTGAGAAGGGACACAAGTTTATTTCGGAGCGTTTTCCCACCTGCAAATCAGTCATTCCTCAGCAAGAGGTCAACAGAGCCTTCTTGACAGTCAGTTATCACGTAGCCATTCCCAGTAAGTAATTGACATCAATTGCCACTAATGAAGCACAAACAATGCCAGTACAGCAGTTTTAAGTGTGATGTCTATTTCCAGTTCCAAAAAGCCAAAGGAAAAATTGTACTACTGGCAGTGGTTTAGTACAGGAGACTTGCCTTTTTTCATTGGGCATGGTTTCACTGCCAAATCTGAACCTTGCTCTATCGCACACCACAGAAGCGCCGCGTAGCGCAGCGTTCTGCTTGAACAAGATTTGAATTTTTTTTTTTAAAAACTCCCACAAATTTGTCAACTTTTGGGAAACTGCTAACTCAAAGGCCACGCGCGACAAAATAAACAGCAGGCAGCCATTTTTCTTCAAGCATTCATGTGCACTATAGGTATTGTGGGATAGCTACCTGGCCAGAAGTACGTACCTGTTGATGAGGGCTATCAGATTTTAGGGCCATTTGCACTGGCTCACGTAGGGGAATTAGCTCAAGTGGTAGAGCGCTCGCTTAGCATGTGAGAGGTAGCGGGATCGATGCCCGCATTCTCCAGCTCCGTCTATAGACTCCTCTCTGGCCTTGTCCCGTTTTAAGCAAGAGAGAGAAAGCATGGGCGTAGAAATGGAGTGTGTCTTTTGGCAGCCTGATTTTCTATAGCCTTTCATTTGGAAAATAACCCAGACACCTTTTTGTCAAGACCTTAATTGGTTGCTGACTGCAAAGAAATCCAGAATACCTGTGGCTCTCCAGGACATGATTTTGGAACTCTTGATATACAGAATGACAGCGGCAACATAGTTTTAGTTTGAACTCAAATGCAACAGCCGTGCTGCATAATAAATGTCGTCTGCCCCATGAGCTGTGCCCTCATCTCAGGAACCTGGTTGCACAAATAACCGGCAGTCCTAAATGGAAAATGTGTCACAAACATTTGAATTTGATTGTAAATTGTGAAAACAATTCAAGAACTGAACAGGAAGTCACGCAGGCAGCAAACTTAAAAGAGAAGAAGAAGAGTTCTCCTCATCCGTGGTCAACATTGCACAACCTGCCGAAACCCGGGATCGAACCAGGGACCTTTAGATCTTCAGTCTAACGCTCTCCCAACTGAGCTATTTCGGCAGACCGTATGCAACGCCGAGATGGGTGGAGATGGTGTATATATACGTGCCAAGGTAATTCATGCTTGAAAACGATGCCTCCTGAGAAGGGACACAAGTTTATTTCGGAGCGTTTTCCCACCTGCAAATCAGTCATTCCTCAGCAAGAGGTCAACAGAGCCTTCTTGACAGTCAGTTATCACGTAGCCATTCCCAGTAAGTAATTGACATCAATTGCCACTAATGAAGCACAAACAATGCCAGTACAGCAGTTTTAAGTGTGATGTCTATTTCCAGTTCCAAAAAGCCAGAGGAAAAATTGTACTACTGGCAGTGGTTTAGTACAGGAGACTTGCCTTTTTTCATTGGGCATGGTTTCACTGCCAAATCTGAACCTTGCTCTATCGCACACCACAGAAGCGCCGCGTAGCGCAGCGTTCTGCTTGAACAAGATTTGAATTTTTTTTTTGAAAACTCCCACAAATTTGTCAACTTTTGGGAAACTGCTAACTCAAAGGCCACGCGCGACAAAATAAACAGCAGGCAGCCATTTTTCTTCAAGCATTCATGTGCACTATAGGTATTGTGGGATAGCTACCTGGCCAGAAGTACGTACCTGTTGATGAGGGCTATCAGATTTTAGGGCCATTTGCACTGGCTCACGTAGGGGAATTAGCTCAAGTGGTAGAGCGCTCGCTTAGCATGTGAGAGGTAGCGGGATCGATGCCCGCATTCTCCAGCTCCGTCTATAGACTCCTCTCTGGCCTTGTCCCGTTTTAAGCAAGAGAGAGAAAGCATGGGCGTAGAAATGGAGTGTGTCTTTTGGCAGCCTGGTTTTCTATAGCCTTTCATTTGGAAAATAACCCAGACACCTTTTTGTCAAGACCTTAATTGGTTGCTGACTGCAAAGAAATCCAGAATACCTGTGGCTCTCCAGGACATGATTTTGGAACTCTTGATATACAGAATGACAGCGGCAACATAGTTTTAGTTTGAACTCAAATGCAACAGCCGTGCTGCATAATAAATGTCGTCTGCCCCATGAGCTGTGCCCTCATCTCAGGAACCTGGTTGCACAAATAACCGGCAGTCCTAAATGGAAAATGTGTCACAAACATTTGAATTTGATTGTAAATTGTGAAAACAATTCAAGAACTGAACAGGAAGTCACGCAGGCAGCAAACTTAAAAAAGAAAAAGAGTTCTCCACATCCGTGGTCAACATTGCACAACCTGCCGAAACCCGGGATCGAACCAGGGACCTTTAGATCTTCAGTCTAACGCTCTCCCAACTGAGCTATTTCGGCAGACCGTATGCAACGCCGAGATGGGTGGCGATGGTGTATATATACGTGCCAAGGTAATTCATGCTTGAAAACGATGCCTCCTGAGAAGGGACACAAGTTTATTTCGGAGCGTTTTCCCACCTGCAAATCAGTCATTCCTCAGCAAGAGGTCAACAGAGCCTTCTTGACAGTCAGTTATCACGTAGCCATTCCCAGTAAGTAATTGACATCAATTGCCACTAATGAAGCACAAACAATGCCAGTACAGCAGTTTTAAGTGTGATGTCTATTTCCAGTTCCAAAAAGCCAAAGGAAAAATTGTACTACTGGCAGTGGTTTAGTACAGGAGACTTGCCTTTTTTCATTGGGCATGGTTTCACTGCCAAATCTGAACCTTGCTCTATCGCACACCACAGAAGCGCCGCGTAGCGCAGCGTTCTGCTTGAACAAGATTTTTTTTTTTTTTTTTTTAAAAACTCCCACAAATTTGTCAACTTTTGGGAAACTGCTAACTCAAAGGCCACGCGCGACAAAATAAACAGCAGGCAGCCATTTTTCTTCAAGCATTCATGTGCACTATAGGTATTGTGGGATAGCTACCTGGCCAGAAGTACGTACCTGTTGATGAGGGCTATCAGATTTTAGGGCCATTTGCACTGGCTTGCGTAGGGGAATTAGCTCAAGTGGTAGAGCGCTCGCTTAGCATGTGAGAGGTAGCGGGATCGATGCCCGCATTCTCCAGCTCCGTCTATAGACTCCTCTCTGGCCTTGTCCCGTTTTAAGCAAGAGAGAGAAAGCATGGGCGTAGAAATGGAGTGTGTCTTTTGGCAGCCTGGTTTTCTATAGCCTTTCATTTGGAAAATAACCCAGACACCTTTTTGTCAAGACCTTAATTGGTTGCTGACTGCAAAGAAATCCAGAATACCTGTGGCTCTCCAGGACATGATTTTGGAACTCTTGATATACAGAATGACAGCGGCAACATAGTTTTAGTTTGAACTCAAATGCAACAGCCGTGCTGCATAATAAATGTCGTCTGCCCCATGAGCTGTGCCCTCATCTCAGGAACCTGGTTGCACAAATAACCGGCAGTCCTAAATGGAAAATGTGTCACAAACATTTGAATTTGATTGTAAATTGTGAAAACAATTCAAGAACTGAACAGGAAGTCACGCAGGCAGCAAACTTAAAAAAGAAAAAGAGTTCTCCACATCCGTGGTCAACATTGCACAACCTGCCGAAACCCGGGATCGAACCAGGGACCTTTAGATCTTCAGTCTAACGCTCTCCCAACTGAGCTATTTCGGCAGACCGTATGCAACGCCGAGATGGGTGGAGATGGTGTATATATACGTGCCAAGGTAATTCATGCTTGAAAACGATGCCTCCTGAGAAGGGACACAAGTTTATTTCGGAGCGTTTTCCCACCTGCAAATCAGTCATTCCTCAGCAAGAGGTCAACAGAGCCTTCTTGACAGTCAGTTATCACGTAGCCATTCCCAGTAAGTAATTGACATCAATTGCCACTAATGAAGCACAAACAATGCCAGTACAGCAGTTTTAAGTGTGATGTCTATTTCCAGTTCCAAAAAGCCAAAGGAAAAATTGTACTACTGGCAGTGGTTTAGTACAGGAGACTTGCCTTTTTTCATTGGGCATGGTTTCACTGCCAAATCTGAACCTTGCTCTATCGCACACCACAGAAGCGCCGCGTAGCGCAGCGTTCTGCTTGAACAAGATTTTTTTTTTTTTTTTTAAAAACTCCCACAAATTTGTCAACTTTTGGGAAACTGCTAACTCAAAGGCCACGCGCGACAAAATAAACAGCAGGCAGCCATTTTTCTTCAAGCATTCATGTGCACTATAGGTATTGTGGGATAGCTACCTGGCCAGAAGTACGTACCTGTTGATGAGGGCTATCAGATTTTAGGGCCATTTGCACTGGCTCACGTAGGGGAATTAGCTCAAGTGGTAGAGCGCTCGCTTAGCATGTGAGAGGTAGCGGGATCGATGCCCGCATTCTCCAGCTCCGTCTATAGACTCCTCTCTGGCCTTGTCCCGTTTTAAGCAAGAGAGAGAAAGCATGGGCGTAGAAATGGAGTGTGTCTTTTGGCAGCCTGGTTTTCTATAGCCTTTCATTTGGAAAATAACCCAGACACCTTTTTGTCAAGACCTTAATTGGTTGCTGACTGCAAAGAAATCCAGAATACCTGTGGCTCTCCAGGACATGATTTTGGAACTCTTGATATACAGAATGACAGCGGCAACATAGTTTTAGTTTGAACTCAAATGCAACAGCCGTGCTGCATAATAAATGTCGTCTGCCCCATGAGCTGTGCCCTCATCTCAGGAACCTGGTTGCACAAATAACCGGCAGTCCTAAATGGAAAATGTGTCACAAACATTTGAATTTGATTGTAAATTGTGAAAACAATTCAAGAACTGAACAGGAAGTCACGCAGGCAGCAAACTTAAAAAAGAAAAAGAGTTCTCCACATCCGTGGTCAACATTGCACAACCTGCCGAAACCCGGGATCGAACCAGGGACCTTTAGATCTTCAGTCTAACGCTCTCCCAACTGAGCTATTTCGGCAGACCGTATGCAACGCCGAGATGGGTGGCGATGGTGTATATATACGTGCCAAGGTAATTCATGCTTGAAAACGATGCCTCCTGAGAAGGGACACAAGTTTATTTCGGAGCGTTTTCCCACCTGCAAATCAGTCATTCCTCAGCAAGAGGTCAACAGAGCCTTCTTGACAGTCAGTTATCACGTAGCCATTCCCAGTAAGTAATTGACATCAATTGCCACTAATGAAGCACAAACAATGCCAGTACAGCAGTTTTAAGTGTGATGTCTATTTCCAGTTCCAAAAAGCCAAAGGAAAAATTGTACTACTGGCAGTGGTTTAGTACAGGAGACTTGCCTTTTTTCATTGGGCATGGTTTCACTGCCAAATCTGAACCTTGCTCTATCGCACACCACAGAAGCGCCGCGTAGCGCAGCGTTCTGCTTGAACAAGATTTGAATTTTTTTTTTTTAAAAACTCCCACAAATTTGTCAACTTTTGGGAAACTGCTAACTCAAAGGCCACGCGCGACAAAATAAACAGCAGGCAGCCATTTTTCTTCAAGCATTCATGTGCACTATAGGTATTGTGGGATAGCTACCTGGCCAGAAGTACGTACCTGTTGATGAGGGCTATCAGATTTTAGGGCCATTTGCACTGGCTTGCGTAGGGGAATTAGCTCAAGTGGTAGAGCGCTCGCTTAGCATGTGAGAGGTAGCGGGATCGATGCCCGCATTCTCCAGCTCCGTCTATAGACTCCTCTCTGGCCTTGTCCCGTTTTAAGCAAGAGAGAGAAAGCATGGGCGTAGAAATGGAGTGTGTCTTTTGGCAGCCTGGTTTTCTATAGCCTTTCATTTGGAAAATAACCCAGACACCTTTTTGTCAAGACCTTAATTGGTTGCTGACTGCAAAGAAATCCAGAATACCTGTGGCTCTCCAGGACATGATTTTGGAACTCTTGATATACAGAATGACAGCGGCAACATAGTTTTAGTTTGAACTCAAATGCAACAGCCGTGCTGCATAATAAATGTCGTCTGCCCCATGAGCTGTGCCCTCATCTCAGGAACCTGGTTGCACAAATAACCGGCAGTCCTAAATGGAAAATGTGTCACAAACATTTGAATTTGATTGTAAATTGTGAAAACAATTCAAGAACTGAACAGGAAGTCACGCAGGCAGCAAACTTAAAAGAGAAGAAGAAGAGTTCTCCTCATCCGTGGTCAACATTGCACAACCTGCCGAAACCCGGGATCGAACCAGGGACCTTTAGATCTTCAGTCTAACGCTCTCCCAACTGAGCTATTTCGGCAGACCGTATGCAACGCCGAGATGGGTGGAGATGGTGTATATATACGTGCCAAGGTAATTCATGCTTGAAAACGATGCCTCCTGAGAAGGGACACAAGTTTATTTCGGAGCGTTTTCCCACCTGCAAATCAGTCATTCCTCAGCAAGAGGTCAACAGAGCCTTCTTGACAGTCAGTTATCACGTAGCCATTCCCAGTAAGTAATTGACATCAATTGCCACTAATGAAGCACAAACAATGCCAGTACAGCAGTTTTAAGTGTGATGTCTATTTCCAGTTCCAAAAAGCCAAAGGAAAAATTGTACTACTGGCAGTGGTTTAGTACAGGAGACTTGCCTTTTTTCATTGGGCATGGTTTCACTGCCAAATCTGAACCTTGCTCTATCGCACACCACAGAAGCGCCGCGTAGCGCAGCGTTCTGCTTGAACAAGATTTGAATTTTTTTTTTAAAAAACTCCCACAAATTTGTCAACTTTTGGGAAACTGCTAACTCAAAGGCCACGCGCGACAAAATAAACAGCAGGCAGCCATTTTTCTTCAAGCATTCATGTGCACTATAGGTATTGTGGGATAGCTACCTGGCCAGAAGTACGTACCTGTTGATGAGGGCTATCAGATTTTAGGGCCATTTGCACTGGCTTGCGTAGGGGAATTAGCTCAAGTGGTAGAGCGCTCGCTTAGCATGTGAGAGGTAGCGGGATCGATGCCCGCATTCTCCAGCTCCGTCTATAGACTCCTCTCTGGCCTTGTCCCGTTTTAAGCAAGAGAGAGAAAGCATGGGCGTAGAAATGGAGTGTGTCTTTTGGCAGCCTGATTTTCTATAGCCTTTCATTTGGAAAATAACCCAGACACCTTTTTGTCAAGACCTTAATTGGTTGCTGACTGCAAAGAAATCCAGAATACCTGTGGCTCTCCAGGACATGATTTTGGAACTCTTGATATACAGAATGACAGCGGCAACATAGTTTTAGTTTGAACTCAAATGCAACAGCCGTGCTGCATAATAAATGTCGTCTGCCCCATGAGCTGTGCCCTCATCTCAGGAACCTGGTTGCACAAATAACCGGCAGTCCTAAATGGAAAATGTGTCACAAACATTTGAATTTGATTGTAAATTGTGAAAACAATTCAAGAACTGAACAGGAAGTCACGCAGGCAGCAAACTTAAAAGAGAAGAAGAAGAGTTCTCCTCATCCGTGGTCAACATTGCACAACCTGCCGAAACCCGGGATCGAACCAGGGACCTTTAGATCTTCAGTCTAACGCTCTCCCAACTGAGCTATTTCGGCAGACCGTATGCAACGCCGAGATGGGTGGCGATGGTGTATATATACGTGCCAAGGTAATTCATGCTTGAAAACGATGCCTCCTGAGAAGGGACACAAGTTTATTTCGGAGCGTTTTCCCACCTGCAAATCAGTCATTCCTCAGCAAGAGGTCAACAGAGCCTTCTTGACAGTCAGTTATCACGTAGCCATTCCCAGTAAGTAATTGACATCAATTGCCACTAATGAAGCACAAACAATGCCAGTACAGCAGTTTTAAGTGTGATGTCTATTTCCAGTTCCAAAAAGCCAAAGGAAAAATTGTACTACTGGCAGTGGTTTAGTACAGGAGACTTGCCTTTTTTCATTGGGCATGGTTTCACTGCCAAATCTGAACCTTGCTCTATCGCACACCACAGAAGCGCCGCGTAGCGCAGCGTTCTGCTTGAACAAGATTTGAATTTTTTTTTTTAAAAACTCCCACAAATTTGTCAACTTTTGGGAAACTGCTAACTCAAAGGCCACGCGCGACAAAATAAACAGCAGGCAGCCATTTTTCTTCAAGCATTCATGTGCACTATAGGTATTGTGGGATAGCTACCTGGCCAGAAGTACGTACCTGTTGATGAGGGCTATCAGATTTTAGGGCCATTTGCACTGGCTTGCGTAGGGGAATTAGCTCAAGTGGTAGAGCGCTCGCTTAGCATGTGAGAGGTAGCGGGATCGATGCCCGCATTCTCCAGCTCCGTCTATAGACTCCTCTCTGGCCTTGTCCCGTTTTAAGCAAGAGAGAGAAAGCATGGGCGTAGAAATGGAGTGTGTCTTTTGGCAGCCTGATTTTCTATAGCCTTTCATTTGGAAAATAACCCAGACACCTTTTTGTCAAGACCTTAATTGGTTGCTGACTGCAAAGAAATCCAGAATACCTGTGGCTCTCCAGGACATGATTTTGGAACTCTTGATATACAGAATGACAGCGGCAACATAGTTTTAGTTTGAACTCAAATGCAACAGCCGTGCTGCATAATAAATGTCGTCTGCCCCATGAGCTGTGCCCTCATCTCAGGAACCTGGTTGCACAAATAACCGGCAGTCCTAAATGGAAAATGTGTCACAAACATTTGAATTTGATTGTAAATTGTGAAAACAATTCAAGAACTGAACAGGAAGTCACGCAGGCAGCAAACTTAAAAGAGAAGAAGAAGAGTTCTCCTCATCCGTGGTCAACATTGCACAACCTGCCGAAACCCGGGATCGAACCAGGGACCTTTAGATCTTCAGTCTAACGCTCTCCCAACTGAGCTATTTCGGCAGACCGTATGCAACGCCGAGATGGGTGGAGATGGTGTATATATACGTGCCAAGGTAATTCATGCTTGAAAACGATGCCTCCTGAGAAGGGACACAAGTTTATTTCGGAGCGTTTTCCCACCTGCAAATCAGTCATTCCTCAGCAAGAGGTCAACAGAGCCTTCTTGACAGTCAGTTATCACGTAGCCATTCCCAGTAAGTAATTGACATCAATTGCCACTAATGAAGCACAAACAATGCCAGTACAGCAGTTTTAAGTGTGATGTCTATTTCCAGTTCCAAAAAGCCAGAGGAAAAATTGTACTACTGGCAGTGGTTTAGTACAGGAGACTTGCCTTTTTTCATTGGGCATGGTTTCACTGCCAAATCTGAACCTTGCTCTATCGCACACCACAGAAGCGCCGCGTAGCGCAGCGTTCTGCTTGAAAAAGATTTTTTTTTTTTTTTTTTAAAACTCCCACAAATTTGTCAACTTTTGGGAAACTGCTAACTCAAAGGCCACGCGCGACAAAATAAACAGCAGGCAGCCATTTTTCTTCAAGCATTCATGTGCACTATAGGTATTGTGGGATAGCTACCTGGCCAGAAGTACGTACCTGTTGATGAGGGCTATCAGATTTTAGGGCCATTTGCACTGGCTCACGTAGGGGAATTAGCTCAAGTGGTAGAGCGCTCGCTTAGCATGTGAGAGGTAGCGGGATCGATGCCCGCATTCTCCAGCTCCGTCTATAGACTCCTCTCTGGCCTTGTCCCGTTTTAAGCAAGAGAGAGAAAGCATGGGCGTAGAAATGGAGTGTGTCTTTTGGCAGCCTGGTTTTCTATAGCCTTTCATTTGGAAAATAACCCAGACACCTTTTTGTCAAGACCTTAATTGGTTGCTGACTGCAAAGAAATCCAGAATACCTGTGGCTCTCCAGGACATGATTTTGGAACTCTTGATATACAGAATGACAGCGGCAACATAGTTTTAGTTTGAACTCAAATGCAACAGCCGTGCTGCATAATAAATGTCGTCTGCCCCATGAGCTGTGCCCTCATCTCAGGAACCTGGTTGCACAAATAACCGGCAGTCCTAAATGGAAAATGTGTCACAAACATTTGAATTTGATTGTAAATTGTGAAAACAATTCAAGAACTGAACAGGAAGTCACGCAGGCAGCAAACTTAAAAGAGAAGAAGAAGAGTTCTCCTCATCCGTGGTCAACATTGCACAACCTGCCGAAACCCGGGATCGAACCAGGGACCTTTAGATCTTCAGTCTAACGCTCTCCCAACTGAGCTATTTCGGCAGACCGTATGCAACGCCGAGATGGGTGGAGATGGTGTATATATACGTGCCAAGGTAATTCATGCTTGAAAACGATGCCTCCTGAGAAGGGACACAAGTTTATTTCGGAGCGTTTTCCCACCTGCAAATCAGTCATTCCTCAGCAAGAGGTCAACAGAGCCTTCTTGACAGTCAGTTATCACGTAGCCATTCCCAGTAAGTAATTGACATCAATTGCCACTAATGAAGCACAAACAATGCCAGTACAGCAGTTTTAAGTGTGATGTCTATTTCCAGTTCCAAAAAGCCAAAGGAAAAATTGTACTACTGGCAGTGGTTTAGTACAGGAGACTTGCCTTTTTTCATTGGGCATGGTTTCACTGCCAAATCTGAACCTTGCTCTATCGCACACCACAGAAGCGCCGCGTAGCGCAGCGTTCTGCTTGAACAAGATTTGAATTTTTTTTTTAAAAAACTCCCACAAATTTGTCAACTTTTGGGAAACTGCTAACTCAAAGGCCACGCGCGACAAAATAAACAGCAGGCAGCCATTTTTCTTCAAGCATTCATGTGCACTATAGGTATTGTGGGATAGCTACCTGGCCAGAAGTACGTACCTGTTGATGAGGGCTATCAGATTTTAGGGCCATTTGCACTGGCTTGCGTAGGGGAATTAGCTCAAGTGGTAGAGCGCTCGCTTAGCATGTGAGAGGTAGCGGGATCGATGCCCGCATTCTCCAGCTCCGTCTATAGACTCCTCTCTGGCCTTGTCCCGTTTTAAGCAAGAGAGAGAAAGCATGGGCGTAGAAATGGAGTGTGTCTTTTGGCAGCCTGATTTTCTATAGCCTTTCATTTGGAAAATAACCCAGACACCTTTTTGTCAAGACCTTAATTGGTTGCTGACTGCAAAGAAATCCAGAATACCTGTGGCTCTCCAGGACATGATTTTGGAACTCTTGATATACAGAATGACAGCGGCAACATAGTTTTAGTTTGAACTCAAATGCAACAGCCGTGCTGCATAATAAATGTCGTCTGCCCCATGAGCTGTGCCCTCATCTCAGGAACCTGGTTGCACAAATAACCGGCAGTCCTAAATGGAAAATGTGTCACAAACATTTGAATTTGATTGTAAATTGTGAAAACAATTCAAGAACTGAACAGGAAGTCACGCAGGCAGCAAACTTAAAAGAGAAGAAGAAGAGTTCTCCTCATCCGTGGTCAACATTGCACAACCTGCCGAAACCCGGGATCGAACCAGGGACCTTTAGATCTTCAGTCTAACGCTCTCCCAACTGAGCTATTTCGGCAGACCGTATGCAACGCCGAGATGGGTGGAGATGGTGTATATATACGTGCCAAGGTAATTCATGCTTGAAAACGATGCCTCCTGAGAAGGGACACAAGTTTATTTCGGAGCGTTTTCCCACCTGCAAATCAGTCATTCCTCAGCAAGAGGTCAACAGAGCCTTCTTGACAGTCAGTTATCACGTAGCCATTCCCAGTAAGTAATTGACATCAATTGCCACTAATGAAGCACAAACAATGCCAGTACAGCAGTTTTAAGTGTGATGTCTATTTCCAGTTCCAAAAAGCCAGAGGAAAAATTGTACTACTGGCAGTGGTTTAGTACAGGAGACTTGCCTTTTTTCATTGGGCATGGTTTCACTGCCAAATCTGAACCTTGCTCTATCGCACACCACAGAAGCGCCGCGTAGCGCAGCGTTCTGCTTGAACAAGATTTGAATTTTTTTTTTGAAAACTCCCACAAATTTGTCAACTTTTGGGAAACTGCTAACTCAAAGGCCACGCGCGACAAAATAAACAGCAGGCAGCCATTTTTCTTCAAGCATTCATGTGCACTATAGGTATTGTGGGATAGCTACCTGGCCAGAAGTACGTACCTGTTGATGAGGGCTATCAGATTTTAGGGCCATTTGCACTGGCTCACGTAGGGGAATTAGCTCAAGTGGTAGAGCGCTCGCTTAGCATGTGAGAGGTAGCGGGATCGATGCCCGCATTCTCCAGCTCCGTCTATAGACTCCTCTCTGGCCTTGTCCCGTTTTAAGCAAGAGAGAGAAAGCATGGGCGTAGAAATGGAGTGTGTCTTTTGGCAGCCTGATTTTCTATAGCCTTTCATTTGGAAAATAACCCAGACACCTTTTTGTCAAGACCTTAATTGGTTGCTGACTGCAAAGAAATCCAGAATACCTGTGGCTCTCCAGGACATGATTTTGGAACTCTTGATATACAGAATGACAGCGGCAACATAGTTTTAGTTTGAACTCAAATGCAACAGCCGTGCTGCATAATAAATGTCGTCTGCCCCATGAGCTGTGCCCTCATCTCAGGAACCTGGTTGCACAAATAACCGGCAGTCCTAAATGGAAAATGTGTCACAAACATTTGAATTTGATTGTAAATTGTGAAAACAATTCAAGAACTGAACAGGAAGTCACGCAGGCAGCAAACTTAAAAAAGAAGAAGAAGAAGAGTACTCCTCATCCGTGGTCAACATTGCACAAACTGCCGAAACCCGGGATCGAACCAGGGACCTTTAGATCTTCAGTCTAACGCGCTCCCAACTGAGCTAGGGCTGCTAGGGCTGGGGAACAATAGGCTTGGTGGCACGGGGAAGGAGAAAAAATGGAGGGAAGAAGGGGGGAGAAGGGGGAAGAGGAAAAAGAAGGGAAAAGAAGAGGGGAAAAAAGAGAAGAGAGAAAAATTGAAAGAGTTTAGGCTTCTTGTGCACATGTCTGGTGTTTTGTGAAGGAATTTTTTTTTAAAAACACGGTGAATTATTGAAAATCAGGACATTTTCCATTTTTAGGGGAACATCGGTGGGGAGTCAAAGGTCGCAAGTTCGATCCTCGCCTGGGACATATAGAAATCTGATTAGATGGATCATACAAACTGTTTGCCTGTTATTCCATACTTTATTACTTTCATCTATGTAAATGGTGTAAAAATAAGAAATGAATAAAGTGTAGTTTCTAATGAAGTAGCCGCAATGTGTTGCTTTGATTAGTAATGGCTCTTTCATTAAACAATTCAGACAACTGCATGAGAATTTAAACACTTTTATTGAAATAACTTTGAAAAACTAAATAAGAAAACACAGTATACACTGAAAAGAAATCCATTAGATTTACTCAATTGAATTGTGGACAGTGATTCCACAAAAAACCTGATATATTTGTGTTGTTCTTGTGTTCACAGCTTAAGCATTAAATTATTGCATTGAGTAAACATCATCTGGGTAAATACTTTCTAGAGATGCTCCTTCTTTTTTGCCTTTTTTCAGTGTAATGGCCAGTCGGGGTCAGATCTTATTAAATTACATGAAATATTAATACATAGATTATGCTCAAACAATTCAAAAGAGGAACTATTAAAAAAGGTTACGTACAAAAGATTTGTTATATAGTCGAGATTGAATACAAAAAAACTATGAACAAATATTATTTACAAATGGGTATAAACAATGCAAGTTCCATTTATATATCAGGTTTTTCTTTTAATGTTTTCCAGCCGCTGTCCTTTGTACGGGCTGTGCCCTGTTGCCTCAGTTCTGAAATTGCCCAAATTTTCTGCATTAATGTGCTGTTACGTTCTTTCTGGATGACAGGTGGGCTACTCTGCAGTCAGTGAACCTGCGGTTAATCATAAGGTAGCACTGGTCAATGTCCAGGACCTGCTGCACCCTCTTATAAATGCCACTCCCAGTTAGCACATTCTGGGTAGAGTAACCTGACCTTCCGCTGGTGGTAAGCATCCACACCAGGAGCCTGTGGTCAAAAAAGTGCTCTGGTGTGGGATCTTGGCTGTAGCTGGGGCGGGTGGTTCGTACCACAGCTTCAGGTCACTCCGCAGCCTCTGGTTTTCCCCCACAGAGTGGATGCAATCCATTTATGGTCTTGCACAGTGATGTCTTGCCTCCATAGGTATAATTTACGCTGGAGACATGTCCCCACCACTTTTTGAAATGGGCTGGTGGAAGTCCTATATGATAGGAAATACAGGTTGATATATTATTATTTGCAATAGGTCTATACGCAGAATTAATTGATCACTGTGTGTGTGTGTGTGTGTGTGTGTGTGTGTGTGTGTTTGATGGAAGAATCTGAATCATAGAACTGTTGGTGGAGGTGGGACAGTATGTGTGTGCTTATGCCATTGAGTACTGTAGGCTTCGTTGATATTGTTGCAATCATGTGGTGTAAATTCTGTATGATAGAAGATACAGGTGTTGATTGATATTGTCCTGAAGGTTGTGATAATAGTCTGTAGCCTGTCAGTGTAAATCCTGTATGAATATACTGTATCTACAGGTGCTGATATTGTCCTGAAGGTTGTGATTAGGCTGTAGTCTGTCAGTGTAAATCCTGTATGAATATACTGTATCTACAGGTGTTCATATTGTCCTGAAGGTTGTGATTAGGCTGTAGCCTGTCAGTGTAAATCCTGTATGAATATACTGTATCTACAGGTGCTGATATTGTCCTGAAGGTTGTGATTAGGCTGTAGCCTGTCAGTGTAAATCCTGTATGAATATACTGTATCTACAGGTGTTCATATTGTCCTGAAGGTTGTGATTAGGCTGTAGTCTGTCAGTGTAAATCCTATATCTACAGGTGTTGCTAACACATAGTACGGTACTCGTGTATTGTGTGCGCGCGCGGGGGGGGGGTCCACCAAATGTTTTTTTAATCTGAAAAAAAGAGTCTCCACCACTTTTCAAAACAAAGTGACGCCCTTGCTTGCCTTGTTATTGAGGGCAACCACAATGGATCTCTTCCAGAGGCCAAGAGATGGGATAGAGCTGGAGCATCACCTGGAGCGGCAACTGTGCACAGTGCTGGTGGGAGCAGGTGCAGGACCAGCAGCAGCAGATCCACTGTGACAGTATAGGGCACACACAGGCAGTGTGACACATGCATGCTTGCGCATGCTCACTCACCATCAGCTGTAAAATAACCCATCTTACATTGCTTGAAAAGAGAATAAAGATAAACTTACAGAAGTGGAAGTGGCAGAGGTCAATGTTTTGGTCCTCACAGAGGCCATAGCTGGAGGGGGGCAGGGAGAAAGGGGAGATGGTCCAGGTAAGTTTTGCACAACTAGACCGAGGCTGGTGTGCAAGAGAGATGGCACTGACACATAGGTGTGGTTGAACCAGGTGTGATGGTGGCTGTGGTGAAACGTGCTCGGGGTAAAAAGACACAAATACACTCACACAAAAGACTGCAGTTATTTGGATTTAGTAGTTCACAATGGTTACATTTATTTAACATTCAGTATGATACAAAGATAAATAGCATTCAATAATAATAAACCATGTAATCAAATCATCAACAAACCTGAGCAGACTTCCTCGCCAAATTAAGGTTTGGCTTTACAGCAGCACTGTGTCCCACCAAATCAAGGTTTCAGAAACTGGGAGAGATTTAAACATCAGAATAAGGGGAAAAAGAAAGAGAAGCACCAAAATATAAAACATTCTAGTTCAGTTTTCTGTGTTGTTAAAAAAGTAGAGAGATCAGTAGTGGGACATTTTAATTATGTTATATATTCACCATTCCTAAATTCAGTGGTGGCTGTGCGGAGGATGTGTGCAGGATGCGTGGATGTGTGCAGGATGTGTGGATGTGTGCATGATGCGTGGACGTGTGCATGATGCGTGGACGTGTGCAGGATGTGTGGACGTGTGCAGGATGCGTGGATGTGTGTAGGATGCATGGATGTGTGTAGGATGCGCTGCAGTGGGGACAGAGGGAACAGGAGCAGGTGATGTGGCTGGTCCAGCTTCAGGGGCTGACGCACTGCTGGTGGGCTGATCCAATTAAATAGTAAACATATCCATTACAATTAATACAAACTACCTCCACATATATATTATGTCCATCTATGTTAACATTACCTTCACAGAGTGGAATCCACAGACAGTGTTGTGGTCCCTCAGAGATGCATGTCCCCTCAGCTGGACTGGTCTGTAAGTCAAATTGGGCCTTTATGTATGGTCACGCCAAATGGTCATGTAATGATAGTGATATTTGCTTTTCAAAATCACATCATCTAACAATTTCACATGGGCCAGGGCTTTATGAGATTTTTATTTAGAGGCCACCTGAGGTAAACAATGAAAAAGTATAAATGAGATGACACTGGAGATTTTGTTATGTAGGCTAGCCAATATTTAATATAGGAGTACCAATAAAAATATCATTATCATAACACATTTATGCATCTATGAAAGTTACTGTGAAGTATATCTGACTCTTAAGAAATTAATTGTATTAGTCTTATGTCAACTAGACCAGACTATGAAACTACAGTTATAGGACATACACCATGTATTTTGCGCCACAGAACATAACACTAATAGGTAACACATTAATAGCTAATAATAACATAATTAAATCACGAGGTTACCTTATTTTACACAATGTTTGAGGTAAATTTACGTTAGCAAGACGTTAATTAACCCAGTAACTCTAAATTAGCCTACGTTCAGATATGATAGAAGGGAAATATATAAAAGCTAGCGTTTCACCTTTAACGGTTTAATTAAATTAATTTAATGCAGCCGTCTTACCTTGATAAATGACGTTATTTCACCGACTGTGTTCTTCAGTCGCTGCCACCGGTAGCTGCCGCGATGCGTTTAAAAACAACAAAAAATGTTACGTTGCCGCATTTTATTTGCAAGAAATGGACGGCACGACGAGCCCTGATTGGTAAGAAATGGAGCTGGGAGACGGGAAGATTTGATTGGTAAGAAATGGACGGGAACGACGAGTCCCGATTGGTAAGAAATGGAGCTCAGGGACGGGAAGATATGATTGGTAAGAAATGGACGGGAACGACGAGTCCTGATTGGTAAGAAATGGAGCTCAGAAACGGGAAGATTTGGCATTTTCGGCAGACCGTATGCAACGCCGAGATGGGTGGAGATGGTGCATATATACGTGCCAAGGTAATTCATGCTTGAAAACGATGCCTCCTGAGAAGGGACACAAGTTTATTTCGGAGCGTTTTCCCACCTGCAAATCAGTCATTCCTCAGCAAGAGGTCAACAGAGCCTTCTTGACAGTCAGTTATCACGTAGCCATTCCCAGTAAGTAATTGACATCAATTGCCACTAATGAAGCACAAACAATGCCAGTACAGCAGTTTTAAGTGTGATGTCTATTTCCAGTTCCAAAAAGCCAAAGGAAAAATTGTACTACTGGCAGTGGTTTAGTACAGGAGACTTGCCTTTTTTCATTGGGCATGGTTTCACTGCCAAATCTGAACCTTGCTCTATCGCACACCACAGAAGCGCCACGTAGCGCCGCGTTCTGCTTGAACAAGATTTGAATTTTTTTTTTTTAAAACTCCCACAAATTTGTCAACTTTTGGGAAACTGCTAACTCAAAGGCCACGCGCGACAAAATAAACAGCAGGCAGCCATTTTTCTTCAAGCATTCATGTGCACTATAAGTATTGTGGGATAGCTACCTGGCCAGAAGTACGTACCTGTTGATGAGGGCTATCAAATTTTAGGGCCATTTGCACAGGCTTGCGTAGGGGAATTAGCTCAAGTGGTAGAGCGCTCGCTTAGCATGTGAGAGGTAGCGGGATCGATGCCCGCGTTCTCCAGCTCCGTCTATAGACTCCTCTCTGGCCTTGTCCCGTTTTAAGCAAGAGAGAGAAAGCATGGGCGTAGAAATGGAGTGTGTATTTTGGCAGCCTGATTTTCTATAGCCTTTCATTTGGAAAATAACCCAGAAACCTTTTTGTCAAGACCTTAATTGGTTGCTGACTGCAAAGAAATCCAGAATACCTGTGGCTCTCCAGGACATGATTTTGGAACTCTTGATATACAGAATGACAGCGGCAACATAGTTTTAGTTTGAACTCAAATGCAACAGCCGTGCTGCATAATAAATGTCGTCTGCCCCATGAGCTGTGCCCTCATCTCAGGAACCTGGTTGCACAAATAACCGGCAGTCCTAAATGGAAAATGTGTCACAAACATTTGAATTTGATTGTAAATTGTGAAAACAATTCAAGAACTGAACAGGAAGTCACGCAGGCAGCAAACTTAAAAGAGAAGAAGAAGAGTTCTCCTCATCCGTGGTCAACATTGCACAACCTGCCGAAACCCGGGATCGAACCAGGGACCTTTAGATCTTCAGTCTAACGCTCTCCCAACTGAGCTATTTCGGCAGACCGTATGCAACGCCGAGATGGGTGGAGATGGTGTATATATACGTGCCAAGGTAATTCATGCTTGAAAACGATGCCTCCTGAGAAGGGACACAAGTTTATTTCGGAGCGTTTTCCCACCTGCAAATCAGTCATTCCTCAGCAAGAGGTCAACAGAGCCTTCTTGACAGTCAGTTATCACGTAGCCATTCCCAGTAAGTAATTGACATCAATTGCCACTAATGAAGCACAAACAATGCCAGTACAGCAGTTTTAAGTGTGATGTCTATTTCCAGTTCCAAAAAGCCAAAGGAAAAATTGTACTACTGGCAGTGGTTTAGTACAGGAGACTTGCCTTTTTTCATTGGGCATGGTTTCACTACCAAATCTGAACCTTGCTCTATCGCACACCACAGAAGCGCCACGTAGCGCAGCGTTCTGCTTGAACAAGATTTGAAAATATTTTTTAAAAACTCCCACAAATTTGTCAACTTTTGGGAAACTGCTAACTTAATTAGTGAACATGTAACTTTTGGTTTACTGAATGTTAGATCTTTGTCCAACAAAACTTTTATAATTAATGATTTTATCACATCTTTTAAAATTGACTTCTTATTTCTTACCGAGACTTGGTTGCGGGTTGACGCAACCTTTATATTAAGCCAGTTCACCGAGGCATGCCCGCCCGAATACAATTTTATAAATAAGCCTAGAGAGTTTGGCCCTGGCGGGGGTACAGCGGTGATTTATAAAAGTCACTCCAAATGTAACTCGGTAACAGTGAATAATTTC
>JAKUDI010000112.1:0-11000 GCA_022702515.1 Ilyophis sp. 1 JC-2022 | reverse complement strand
GGCCATATGCAACATGGAGACACAGCAAAAGAGAGAGGTCAGTTTCTTTGATCAATCTATGCTCTCTCTTTACACATTGCTTAGGATATAATATTTGCTAGCCTAGCTTACTTACATTATTTTTCTTTTATTTCACCCCAGGTATGAAGTAACTATGATTTCCTATCTAACAGAATCAAAAAATGCCTTTTTTATTTTTTTGAACAATTTTGCACTTTTTTAAGATAAGACTATTATTGTCTTATGTCTTTTTCTGATTGTCCAATGAAACAAATTTTTCACCAGAAATGTCTGAAAATACATTACTTTTCTCTTATTTAACTACAGGTATGAAGTAAATATAATTTCTGTCCATTGGAATCAAAAAATGGCATTTTATTTTGTTGACCATATTGGCATTTTTTGGACATAAAACTGTAGTCTTATGTCTTTTTCTTAACATCCAGTAAAACACATGTTCATCATGAATTTCTAAAAATGCATTATTCTTCACTTATTTCACCGCACTTATGAAGTAAATGTGATTTACTAAGCAACAGAATTAAAAAAAAAAGGCATTTTATTTTGTTGACCATTTTGGCACATTTTGGACATAAGAAAATAGTCTTATGGTTTTTCAATTTCCCCAAAACACACTTTTCATCATAAATATCTCAAAACGTATTATTTTTCACTTATTTCAACGCAGTTGTAAAGTAAATATAATTTCCTATCCATCGGAATAAAAAAATGCATTTTTATCATTTTGGCCATTTTTGGACATAAGACTTTCGTCTTTTAATTTCCCCAAAACACACTTTATCATAAATATCTCAAAACGTATTATTTTTCACTTATTTCAACGCAGTTATGAAGGAAATATGATTTTCTATCCATCGGAATCAAAAAAATCGCATTTTTATCATTTTGACCATTTTTCCACTGTTTGGACATAAGGCTATAGGCTTATGTTTTTTATTTTCCCCAAAACACACTTTTCATCATAAATATGTCAAAATGCATTATTTTATTCTTATTTTACCACAGGGATGAAGTTAATATGATTTTCTATCCATCGGAATCAAAAAATCACATTTTTATCATTTTGACCATTTTTCCACTGTTTGGACATAAGGCTATAGGCTTATGTTTTTTATTTCCCCCAAAACACACTTTTCATCATAAATAACTCAAAACGTATTATTTTTCACTTATTTCAACGCAGTTATGAAGGAAATATGATTTTCTATCCATCGGAATCAAAAAATCGCATTTTTATCATTTTGACCATTTTTCCACTGTTTATAGGCTTATGTTTTTTATTTTCCCCAAAACACACTTTTCATCATAAATATCTCAAAACGTATTATTTTTCACTTATTTCAACGCAGTTATGAAGGAAATATGATTTTCTA
This sequence comes from Ilyophis sp. 1 JC-2022, assembly GCA_022702515.1. Lineage (NCBI taxonomy): Eukaryota > Metazoa > Chordata > Actinopteri > Anguilliformes > Synaphobranchidae > Ilyophis > Ilyophis sp. 1 JC-2022. The sequence continues at coordinate 9,606 of JAKUDI010000112.1, read as the reverse complement.
TCCATCGGAATCAAAAAATCGCATTTTTATCATTTTGACCATTTTTCCACTGTTTGGACATAAGGCTATAGGCTTATGTTTTTTATTTTCCCCAAAACACACTTTTCATCATAAATATCTCAAAACGTATTATTTTTCACTTATTTTACCACAGTTATGAAGGAAATATGATTTTCTATCCATCGTAATCAAAAAATCACATTTTTATCATTTTGCCACTGTTTGGACATAAGACTATAGGCTTATGTTTTTTATTTTCCCCAAAACACACTTTTCATCATAAATATCTCAAAACGTATTATTTTTCACTTATTTCAACGCAGTTATGAAGGAAATATGATTTTCTATCCATCGGAATCAAAAAATCGCATTTTTATCATTTTGACCATTTTTCCACTGTTTGGACATAAGGCTATAGGCTTATGTTTTTTATTTTCCCCAAAACACACTTTTCATCATATCTCAAAACATATTATTTTTCACTTATTTCAACGCAGTTATGAAGGAAATATGATTTTCTATCCATCGGAATCAAAAAATCGCATTTTTATCATTTTGACCATTTTTCCACTGTTTGGACATAAGGCTATAGGCTTATGTTTTTTATTTTCCCCAAAACACACTTTTCATCATAAATATCTCAAAACGTATTATTTTTCACTTATTTCAACGCAGTTATGAAGGAAATATGATTTTCTATCCATCGGAATCAAAAAATCGCATTTTTATCATTTTGACAATTTTTCCACTGTTTGGACATAAGGCTATAGGCTTATGTTTTTTATTTTCCCCAAAACACACTTTTCATCATATCTCAAAACGTATTATTTTTCACTTATTTCAACGCAGTTATGAAGGAAATATGATTTTCTATCCATCGGAATCAAAAAATCGCATTTTTATCATTTTGACCATTTTTCCACTGTTTGGACATAAGGCTATAGGCTTATGTTTTTTATTTTCCCCAAAACACACTTTTCATCATATCTCAAAAGTCAAAACGTATTATTTTTCACTTATTTCAACGCAGTTATGAAGGAAATATGATTTTCTATCCATCGTAATCAAAAAATCGCATTTTTATCATTTTTCCACTGTTTGGACATAAGGCTATAGGCTTATGTTTTTTATTTTCCCCAAAACACACTTTTCATCATAAATATGTCAAAATGCATTATTTTATTCTTATTTTACCACAGGGATGAAGTTAATATGATTTTCTATCCATCGGAATCAAAAAATAGCATTTTTATCATTTTGACCATTTTTCCATTGTTTGGACATAAGGCTATAGGCTTATGTTTTTTATTTTCCCCAAAACACACTTTTCATCATAAATATCTCAAAACGTATTATTTTTCACTTATTTCAACGCAGTTATGAAGGAAATATGATTTTCTATCCATCGGAATCAAAAAATCGCATTTTTATCATTTTGACCATTTTTCCATTGTTTGGACATAAGGCTATAGGCTTATGTTTTTTATTTTCACCAAAACACACTTTTCATCATAAATATCTCAAAACGTATTATTTTTCACTTATTTCAACGCAGTTATGAAGGAAATATGATTTTCTATCCATCGGAATCAAAAAATCGCATTTTTATCATTTTGACCATTTTTCCACTGTTTGGACATAAGGCTATAGGCTTATGTTTTTTATTTTCCCCAAAACACACTTTTCATCATAAATATGTCAAAATGCATAATTTTTCACTTATTTCAACGCAGGGATGAAGGAAATATGATTTTCTATCCATCGGAATCAAAAAATCACATTTTTATCATTTTGACCATTTTGCCACTGTTTGGACATGAGACTATAGTCTTATGTTTTTTCTGATTGTCCCCAAAACACATTTTTCACCATAATTGTCTCAAAATGCATTATTTTTCACTTATTTCAACACAGTTATGAAGGAAATATGATTTTCTATCCATCGGAATCAAAAAATCACATTTTTATCATTTTGACCATTTTTCCACTGTTTGGACATAAGACTATAGGCTTATGTTTTTTATTTTCCCCAAAACACACTTTTCATCATAAATATCTCAAAACGTATTATTTTTCACTTATTTCAACGCAGTTGTAAAGTAAATATAATTTCCTATCCATCGGAATAAAAAAATGCATTTTTATCATTTTGGCCATTTTTGGACATAAGACTTTCGTCTTTTAATTTTCCCCAAAACACACTTTATCATAAATATCTCAAAACGTATTATTTTTCACTTATTTCAACGCAGTTATGAAGGAAATATGATTTTCTATCCATCGGAATCAAAAAAATCGCATTTTTATCATTTTGACCATTTTTCCACTGTTTGGACATAAGGCTATAGGCTTATGTTTTTTATTTTCCCCAAAACACACTTTTCATCATAAATATGTCAAAACGTATTATTTTTCACTTATTTCAACGCAGTTATGAAGGAAATATGATTTTCTATCCATCGGAATCAAAAAATCGCATTTTTATCATTTTGACCATTTTTCCACTGTTTGGACATAAGGCTAGAGGCTTATGTTTTTTATTTTCCCCAAAACACACTTTTCATCATAAATATCTCAAAACGTATTATTTTTCACTTATTTCAACGCAGTTATGAAGGAAATATGATTTTCTATCCATCGGAATCAAAAAATCGCATTTTTATCATTTTGACCATTTTTCCACTGTTTATAGGCTTATGTTTTTTATTTTCCCCAAAACACACTTTTCATCATAAATATCTCAAAACGTATTATTTTTCACTTATTTCAACGCAGTTATGAAGGAAATATGATTTTCTATCCATCGGAATCAAAAAATCGCATTTTTATCATTTTGACCATTTTTCCACTGTTTGGACATAAGGCTATAGGCTTATGTTTTTTATTTTCCCCAAAACACACTTTTCATCATAAATATCTCAAAACGTATTATTTTTCACTTATTTCAACGCAGTTATGAAGGAAATATGATTTTCTATCCATCGGAATCAAAAAATCGCATTTTTATCATTTTGACCATTTTTCCACTGTTTGGACATAAGACTATAGGCTTATGTTTTTTATTTTCCCCAAAACACACTTTTCATCATAAATATCTCAAAACGTATTATTTTTCACTTATTTCAACGCAGTTATGAAGGAAATATGATTTTCTATCCATCGGAATCAAAAAATCGCATTTTTATCATTTTGACCATTTTTCCACTGTTTGGACATAAGGCTATAGGCTTATGTTTTTTATTTTCCCCAAAACACACTTTTCATCATAAATATCTCAAAACGTATTATTTTTCACTTATTTCAACGCAGTTATGAAGGAAATATGATTTTCTATCCATCGGAATCAAAAAATCGCATTTTTATCATTTTGACCATTTTTCCACTGTTTGGACATAAGGCTATAGGCTTATGTTTTTTATTTTCCCCAAAACACACTTTTCATCATAAATATCTCAAAACGTATTATTTTTCACTTATTTCAACGCAGTTATGAAGGAAATATGATTTTCTATCCATCGGAATCAAAAAATCGCATTTTTATCATTTTGACAATTTTTCCACTGTTTGGACATAAGGCTATAGGCTTATGTTTTTTATTTTCCCCAAAACACACTTTTCATCATAAATATCTCAAAACGTATTATTTTTCACTTATTTCAACGCAGTTATGAAGGAAATATGATTTTCTATCCATCGGAATCAAAAAATCGCATTTTTATCATTTTGACCATTTTTCCACTGTTTGGACATAAGGCTATAGGCTTATGTTTTTTATTTTCCCCAAAACACACTTTTCATCATAAATATCTCAAAACGTATTATTTTTCACTTATTTCAACGCAGTTATGAAGGAAATATGATTTTCTATCCATCGGAATCAAAAAATCGCATTTTTATCATTTTTATCATTTTTCCACTGTTTGGACATAAGGCTATAGGCTTATGTTTTTTATTTCCCCCAAAACACACTTTTCATCATAAATATCTCAAACCGTATTATTTTTCACTTATTTCAACGCAGTTATGAAGGAAATATGATTTTCTATCCATCGGAATCAAAAAATTGCATTTTTATCATTTTGACCATTTTTCCATGTTTGGACATAAGCTATAGGGCTAGTTTTTTTTTTTTCCCCAAAACACACTTTTCATCATAAATATCTCAAAACGTATTATTTTTCACTTATTTCAACGCAGTTATGAAGGAAATATGATTTTCTATCCATCGGAATCAAAAAATCGCATTTTTATCATTTTGACCATTTTTCCACTGTTTGGACATAAGGCTATAGGCTTATGTTTTTTATTTTCCCCAAAACACACTTTTCATCATAAATATCTCAAAACGTATTATTTTTCACTTATTTCAACGCAGTTATGAAGGAAATATGATTTTCTATCCATCGGAATCAAAATATCGCATTTTTATCATTTTGACCATTTTTCCACTGTTTGGACATAAGGCTTATGTTTTTTATTTTCCCCAAAACACACTTTTCATCATAAATATCTCAAAACGTATTATTTTTCACTTATTTCAACGCAGTTATGAAGGAAATATGATTTTCTATCCATCGGAATCAAAATATCGCATTTTTATCATTTTGACCATTTTTCCACTGTTTGGACATAAGGCTTATGTTTTTTATTTTCCCCAAAACACACTTTTCATCATAAATATCTCAAAACGTATTATTTTTCACTTATTTCAACGCAGTTATGAAGGAAATATGATTTTCTATCCATCGGAATCAAAAAATCGCATTTTTATCATTTTGACCATTTTTCCACTGTTTGGACATAAGGCTATAGGCTTATGTTTTTTATTTTCCCCAAAACACACTTTTCATCATAAATATCTCAAAACGTATTATTTTTCACTTATTTCAACGCAGTTATGAAGGAAATATGATTTTCTATCCATCGGAATCAAAAAATCGCATTTTAATTTTTTTGACCATTTTGCCACAAAACACACTTTTCACCATAAATATCTCAAAACGTATTATTTTTCACTTATTTCAACGAAGTTATGAAGGAAATATAATTATCTATCCATCGGAATCAAAATACCGCATTTTTATCATTTTGACCATTTTTCCACTGTTTGGACATAAGGCTTATGTTTTTTATTTCCCCCAAAACACACTTTTCATCATAAATATCTCAAAACGTATTATTTTTCACTTATTTCAACGCAGTTATGAAGGAAATATTATTTTCTATCCATCGGAATCAAAATATCGCATTTTTATCATTTTGACCATTTTTCCACTGTTTGGACATAAGGCTATAGGCTTATGTTTTTTATTTTCCCCAAAACACACTTTTCATCATAAATATCTCAAAACGTATTATTTTTCACTTATTTCAACGCAGTTATGAAGGAAATATAATTATCTATCCATCGGAATCAAAATACCGCATTTTTATCATTTTGACCATTTTTCCACTGTTTGGACATAAGGCTTATGTTTTTTATTTTCCCCAAAACACACTTTTCATCATAAATATCTCAAAACGTATTATTTTTCACTTATTTCAACGCAGTTATGAAGGAAATATGATTTTCTATCCATCGGAATCAAAAAATCGCATTTTTATTTTTTTGACCATTTTGCCACAAAACACACTTTTCATCATAAATATCTCAAAACGTATTATTTTTCACTTATTTCAACGCAGTTATGAAGGAAATATGATTTTCTATCCATCGGAATAAAAAAATCGCATTTTTATCATTTTGACCATTTTTCCACTGTTTGGACATAAGGCTATAGGCTTATGTTTTTTATTTTCCCCAAAACACACTTTTCATCATAAATATCTCAAAACGTATTATTTTTCACTTATTTCAACGCAGTTATGAAGGAAATATGATTTTCTATCCATCGGAATCAAAATATCGCATTTTGCCCATTTTTCCACTGTTTGGACATAAGGCTATAGGCTTATGTTTTTTATTTTCCCCAAAACACACTTTTCATCATAAATCTCTCAAAACGTATTATTTTTCACTTATTTCAACGCAGTTATGAAGGAAATACGATTTTCTATCCATCGGAATCAAAATATCGCATTTTGCCCATTTGTCCACTGTTTGGACATAAGGCTTATGTTTTTTATTTTCCCCAAAACACACTTTTCATCATAAATATCTCAAAACGTATTATTTTTCACTTATTTCAACGCAGTTATGAAGGAAATATGATTTTCTATCCATCGGAATCCAAATATCGCATTTTTATCATTTTGACCATTTTTCCACTGTTTGGACATAAGGCTATAGGCTTATGTTTTTTATTTTCCCCAAAACACACTTTTCATCATAAATATCTCAAAACGTATTATTTTTCACTTATTTCAACGCAGTTATGAAGGAAATACGATTTTCTATCCATCGGAATCAAAATATCGCATTTTGCCCATTTGTCCACTGTTTGGACATAAGGCTTATGTTTTTTATTTTCCCCAAAACACACTTTTCATCATAAATATCTCAAAACGTATTATTTTTCACTTATTTCAACGCAGTTATGAAGGAAATATGATTTTCTACCCATCGGATTAAAAAAAATCGCATTTTTATTTTTTTGACCATTTTGCCCCAAAACACACTTTTCATCATAAATATCTCAAAACGTATTATTTTTCACTTATTTCAACGCAGTTATGAAGGAAATATGATTTTCTATCCATCGGAATCAAAAAATCACATTTTTATTTTTTTTACCATTTTGCCACAAAACATACTTTTCATCATAAATCTCTCAAAACGTATTCTTTTTCACTTATTTCAACGCAGTTATGAAGGAAATATGATTTTCTATCCATCGGAATAAAAAAATCGCATTTTTATTTTTTTGACCATTTTGCCACAAAACACACTTTTCATCATAAATATCTCAAAACGTATTATTTTTCACTTATTTCAACGCAGTTATGAAGGAAATATGATTTTCTATCCATCGGAATCAAAAAATTGCATTTTTATCATTTTGACCATTTTTCCACTGTTTGGACATAAGGCTATAGGCTTATGTTTTTTATTTTCCCCAAAACACACTTTTCATCATAAATCTCTCAAAACGTATTATTTTTCACTTATTTCAACGCAGTTATGAAGGAAATACGATTTTCTATCCATCGGAATCAAAATATCGCATTTGTATCATTTTGACCATTTTTCCACTGTTTGGACATAAGGCTATAGGCTTATGTTTTTTATTGTCCCCAAAACACACTTTTCATCATAAATATCTCAAAACGTATTATTTTTCACTTATTTCAACGCAGTTATGAAGGAAATATGATTTTCTATCCATCGGAATCAAAATATCGCATTTTTATCATTTTGACCATTTTTCCACTGTTTGGACATAAGGCTATAGGCTTATGTTTTTTATTTTCCCCAAAACACACTTTTCATCATAAATATCTCAAAACGTATTATTTTTCACTTATTTCAACGCAGTTATGAAGGAAATATAATTTTCTATCCATCGGAATCAAAATATCGCATTTTTATCATTTTGTCCATTTTTCCACTGTTTGGACATAAGGCTTATGTTTTTTATTTTCCCCAAAACACACTTTTCATCATAAATATCTCAAAACGTATTATTTTTCACTTATTTCAACGCAGTTATGAAGGAAATATGATTTTCTACCCATCGGATTAAAAAAAAATCGCATTTTTATTTTTTTTACCATTTTGCCCCAAAACACACTTTTCATCATAAATATCTCAAAACGTATTATTTTTCACTTATTTCAACGCAGTTATTTAGGAAATATGATTTTCTATCCATCGGAATCAAAAAATCCCATTTTTATTTTTTTTACCATTTTGCCACAAAACATACTTTTCATCATAAATCTCTCAAAACGTATTCTTTTTCACTTATTTCAACGCAGTTATGAAGGAAATATGATTTTCTATCCATCGGATTCAAAAAATCGCATTTTTATTTTTTTGACCATTTTGCCCCAAAACACACTTTTCATCATAAATATCTCAAAACGTATTATTTTTCACTTATTTCAACGCAGTTATGAAGGAAATATGATTTTCTATCCATCGGAATCAAAAAATCCCATTTTTATTTTTTTTACCATTTTGCCACAAAACATACTTTTCATCATAAATCTCTCAAAACGTATTCTTTTTCACTTATTTCAACGCAGTTATGAAGGAAATATGATTTTCTATCCATCGGAATCAAAAAATCGCATTTTTATTTTTTTGACCATTTTGCCCCAAAACACACTTTTCATCATAAATATCTCAAAACGTATTATTTTTCACTTATTTCAACGCAGTTATGAAGGAAATACGATTTTCTATCCATCGGAATCAAAATATCGCATTTTGCCCATTTTTCCACTGTTTGGACATAAGGCTATAGGCTTATGTTTTTTATTTTCCCCAAAACACACTTTATCATAAATATCTCAAAACGTATTATTTTTCACTTATTTCAACGCAGTTATGAAGGAAATATGATTTTATATCCATCGGAATCAAAAAATCGCATTTTTATTTTTTTGACCATTTTGCCCCAAAACACACTTTTCATCATAAATATCTCAAAACGTATTATTTTTCACTTATTTCAACGCAGTTATGAAGGAAATATGATTTTCTATCCATCGGAATCCAAATATCGCATTTTTATCATTTTTACCATTTTTCCACTGTTTGGACATAAGGCTATAGGCTTATGTTTTTTATTTTCCCCAAAACACACTTTTCATCATAAATATCTCAAAACGTATTATTTTTCACTTATTTCAACGCAGTTATGAAGGAAATACGATTTTCTATCCATCGGAATCAAAATACCGCATTTTTATCATTTTCCCACTGTTTGGACATAAGGCTTATGGTTTTTTATTTTCCCCAAAACACACACTTCATCATAAATATCTCAAAACGTATTATTTTTCACTTATTTCAACGCAGTTATGAAGGAAATATGATTTTCTACCCATCGGATTAAAAAAAAATCGCATTTTTATTTTTTTTACCATTTTGCCCCAAAACACACTTTTCATCATAAATATCTCAAAACGTATTAGTTTTCACTTATTTCAACGCAGTTATTTAGGAAATATGATTTTCTATCCATCGGAATCAAAAAATCGCATTTCTATTTTTTTGACCATTTTAGAAAAGTGTTGTGGATTGCTGAAGAAATTTAAAAGGAGAGAATGCACTGCTCAATTCGTATCCTTGTCTAAATATTGGGCCTGGCAGCGTGACAGATATAGCAGTGATCTCATGGAACTGGAAGAGCAGTCTGTGGAGTGTCTCCACACTGTCTCCTATTCCTCTTTAGCTACGTTAACTCGGAGATATGGAACAGGGAAAGGCTCCGAGGAGGAGCAGGAGGCAGTTCGCTTACCTGAGGTATTTTCACTCACGCGTGGGTCCGCTACAAGTGAGACAGGAGTGGGAGGGGGGGGGAGGAACATTACAACCTAGGCGTGATGATCCGACATATCAACCTCAGTGGTCAAAATTATTGTATATAAGAGAGAGAAAAAAACGAGACACAAATTCAATAATAAACAGAATATGTATCGACTAAGCCTTGGATGGTT
>JAKUDI010001118.1:0-92107 GCA_022702515.1 Ilyophis sp. 1 JC-2022 | reverse complement strand
GGAATTCCATTGGAACTGACCGTTCGTGATTTATTTTTTTTTTGTAAGTGCAAGTAATAGGCGCTGCTACCAGCACTAAAATTGCGAATAAATCGCCGATAAAAATTACGCAAACCCTAAAAAACGTTTGTATCTGTTTTATGGAAAGACGGCGTGGTGCCAGTTTTGATTTTACCCCCGCGGAAAATCTTCTCCGGGATCCATCTGTTACCTTCCCCTCCTTTACAATGAAACCCAAAAATGACACAGAGCCAGAGTGAAAGACTGCACATTACTCTGCCTTTTTACAAATAAATTGGTGCCTTGAGAAGAGCCGAAAGGACCTGACGAACGTGACCGACATGGTGTGGTAAGATCGGGCGAAAATAATAAAATATCGTCAAGATAAACAAAGACGAATCTCTCCAGCATCTCCCTCAGCACATCATTAACTAACGCCTGAAACACCGAGGGGGCGCTAGTGAGCCCGAACGGCATAACGAGATATTCGTAGTGGCCGCTGTGCGTGTTGAAAGCGGTCTTCCATTCGTCGCCTTCACGAATTCGAACGAGGTTATAGGCATTGCGTAGGTCCAGCTTCGTGAAGACAGACGCCCCCTGAAGACGCTCGAATGCGGAGTTCATAAGAGGAAGGGGGTACCTGTTCTTCACCGTTATGTCGTTAAGGGACCTGTAGTCAATACAGGGTCTGAGACCTCCATCTTTTTTTTTAACAAAAAAAAACCCCGCCCCTGCAGGCGAGGTGGAAGGTCTAATGAACCCATTAGCCAAGGCCTCCTCAATATATTTACGCATAGATGTGCTAGAGTAAAGAGACCCTCTAGAGGGGGTAGTGCCCGGGTATAGCTCTATGGCGCAGTCATAAGGTCTGTGAGGTGGAAGTGAAGTGGATCGTTGTTTGCTGAATGTCTCAGCAAGATCGGCGTATAGTTTAGGGACATTAGCGGGAAGCTGAAATTCGAGCGCCCCTCCCACTTCAAACTCCTCCGTGTCCGAGACAGAGTGAATCTCCAGTCGTTCTCTGATTCAGACGTCAACTCCTGCCACACATGAGGTTGCTCTGTAGAGTGATCCCAATCTAAACTCTCCTCTCCATTCTCGGAGGGAGCATAAAATAACTCCTGTTTAACGGAGTCATCACTCTCTGAGTCAGACTCAGCACAATCCTCACCCCTTCCTTCCGACAAAAACGGCCTGGAGGCAGAACAGTGGCGTTTACATCCGGGCCCCCATTGACGAATAACGGGCCCCGCCCCCCCCCAATTAATATGTGGGTTATGGCGAGTAAGCCAGGAATGACCCAAAACCAGCGGATAAGCTGGGGACTCCACAAAAACATTTTTAACCTCCTCCGTATGCTCTCGATACGGCACGCGCATGCGTATGGCGGCGGTAACCCGGGAAATGGTGCCTGTGCCTAGCGGGCGGCCGTCCAAAGCCGTAACAAGGCGAGGAAGAGAAAGAGGGTGGGTGGGAATCTTGTGGGATTTAACCCAGTCGGAATCGACGAGGCACTCAACCGCCCCGGAATCAATAAACGCTTTGCAGTGAATCCGCCGGTCGTTCCAGCGTAATTCAACCGGGAGGAAGGTCCGAGGGTAATTTAAATTTCGTCCCGCTAGGCGACTCGGTTCCCCTAGCGAGACCCCTCTTTTCCCGAAAGTTTGGGACAGTGGTCCTTTAAATGACCCCTCCTCTTACAGTACCTACACCACCACTCGCGAGACTTAGCATCCCCTGTTTCGCGCATGGAGGAGCCATCGACCTGCATGGACTCCTCCTGCTTAGTGGGAGCTAAAAACGGAAAGCGAGACGGCGCTGGCGTGGGAGAGGAAGAGTAACGGGCTGGGCGATATTTAAAACCCTTATCAGCACTCTCCTTCTCTCTCTCTCTAAACCGGTTGTCTAACCGAATAGCTGCAGATACCAGAGCCCCGAATGTAGCGGGTGGTTCGATACCCGCAATGGCGTCTTTTATGGGTTCTGATGGGTTCAGTGCATTCAGGAACAGTGCACAAAGAGGCTCATCGGCCCATCCTGTCACCCCCGCGAGAGCACGGAAAGTAATTGCAAAGGCCGCCACGGTGTCGGTGCCCTGACGAAGACGGGTCAAACGCATGGCAGCTTCCTTGCCAGAAACGTCTTGATCAAAAACTGACACCATCTCCGCCATAAGCCTCTCTGTGTTACTCATGATTGGTGAATCTGCCCTGATCAGTGGGTCAGCCCATGCGAGAGCATTTCCCGTTAAAAGAGACAGAATAAAAGCGACAGAATAAAAGCGACTTTTGATTCCTGTGCACAAAACCGCAAGGGCTGCATTTTAAAAAAAATTAAGCACTGCGTTAAAAAACCCTGACACTTTCCTGATTCCCCGCTATATCGCAATGGGAGTTCGAGTCTCGGTTCCCTAGCGTTAGGTGGAAATAACGGGGGGGTGACCAGTGTATGTGCTTGTGTGACTGGGGGCGGATCTGCCCTGAGAGAGAGAGTCCGGATACTCTCTGACAATTCTCGCAGAGCTATTGCCTGCAGTTGCATCTGCTCGTGCAACGCTTGCTGCGAATATTGCAGAGAATGAACACTCTCTCTCTGTTCCGCCAGGGCTGCCTCCTGAGTAGCTATAACTCCTTTCATATTTGCAACTATCGCTGGAACTTCCCCTGTGGCTTCCATGTTCTGTAGGGGGATCTCTGTGTCAGAGACACAGAGGGAATATTGGAAGTCCAGATGCGATAGCTGAGCAAACTGAAAATGTTCGAAAGAACACCACCGACGGACAATAACCCGTAGTGGAATAAAGGAAAATAACAAAACACAAATAACCTCGCGATAAGAACGAGGAACTCGATCTCCGAGCGAAAACAAAGAAATAAGCTATACGCTTATCTAACTCCTGTTAGTGGAGAGAAACAAAAGGTAAAACACAGAGTGCTCAACAGAACCCCAAACGTTAGGTAAGAGCACTCTTAGATAAGAAAGGAAAACCGAAAGAAACGAAAAGCCTCTGCTCTGAACTGAGAGCGAAAAAAGAGAACTTACTTACTTTCTAAACTTCCTAACCTATCTTTTTTAAACTAGCTTTGTCTAACTAAACTCCTATACCTCTTGTACCGGCTCGAATGTAGAATAACATGGAAGCAACGAGAGAGGCAGGAAGCGGAGTATAAATAGTCAACAGAAATTAATCACAGGTGAACTTACTAATGACGAGGCGAAAGCAAAACCCCGTCGCAGAACCAAGGAAAATCCGATAGATTACCGGTAACGACAAAAAGGAATAAAGAGGACGCGGAGATAAGAGAAGGAAGGCAAGATCCATGACAAGTATGTATTTTTATTAATGTATATGGACACTTGCTATTGTTTTGGATATCAGTTAAGTATACCCATCATCTTGCAATGGTCACTGGGTAAAATCATACCATAGATAATGTAACTGAAACTGAAAAGTTATTCCAAATACTTTTTTTTATCAAAATGAAGTTTTTTTAGTGTTTTTAAGTGTAGTTTTTAAGATATATTGCTGTTTCTAAAGTGAAAAAATTAAATGCATAAATGCATTGGCTATTGCTGATAAATTTGTTAAAAAATCATTTTTGTTCCATTCACATTTCTGACAGCCTGAAAATACATTTCATGTGTCTCAAATACATTTGAGAATTACATTTGTATATTTTCACAATGCATTTTAAATAATGAGAATTGGCCGTTTCATTTAATTAGTAAAATACAAATGTATTGTGGAATGCATCTCAAAATACATCTTGCATACATTTGAAATGCATTCGCAATACATTTTTGACATGCCTAGTAAATGTATTGTAAATACATTGCAAATATATTTGAAATACATTTCTCAAAATGTATGAAACAGCCAATTCTCATATTATGTTACATGTATGTCAAATACATTGCTGAAAATGTACAAAAAATTTCTGTATGGTACACAACACACACACACACACACACACACACACACACACACACACATAATATACAATGTAAACCCAATGGGTTATAATTACAAAATATCCAATGCAAACCCATGATATTCCAATGAATAACCCAGTAAAACCCAATGGGGTATGATTACAAAATACACAATGCAAACCCATGATATTCCAATGAAAACCCCATTAAAATCCAATGGGGTCAGGATATAAACACCATTGACAATATCCAATAGAAAACCCATTGGATTCCCATTAAAATTCCATGTTTCATGGGGGGCCAATTCACAATGGGATTCCCATGGGATATTTCCAATGGGAATCCCATGAGACTTTTCCATAAGGGAATTCATAAATATTCTAAAAACGAGCAGCAGGAGTGCCCTGAAAAATATCCAGCCCGCTTCCACGTCCCACCACAGACACGCAGTGCATGAAAAAAACAAAAGACAAAAGCCCGACACAACAAAACACATTCAAATTAACAAACACGAACACGAGAGACAGCTGGACTACATGTCACCATTACAGCGCCACATGACGTAACAATCATGACTATGAATCATGAAGAAGCTAATAAATGAATGAACCAAATCTATAGGGAGATATGCATGCACAATAGGCTAGATGCGAACACATTCTAGCTGAAAGAAAGACATAGGTGTTTTAAAGTGTAGGCTACACGGTAGATATAGCTGCTAATGTGATATGGCGGAAGATGACCGGCGTAGCTGCAGTTAACGTGAACCTGGGAACTCTGCATCCAAGTCAGGCACACTAAACACAAGGCCATAACGTAGCTGCACATACATTATTTTTCCAGTAGGCTACTGTCCTGCCTATTGCTGCGTTCCAGGTAGTCTACCTCGGAAACTCGTTATTATGACCTTCCGAGCTCTGGATTGCTGTTTCGGAGGAAAGTAACGTCATTCAAAGTGGATGAATCTCTATTTTAATTTAACACAATTTAATTTAGTGGTAGTTTCAATGTTTATGCGTGCCCACATCCTTCACTTGATAAAGCACATAGAAAATACAGCCAATCTACGGGGTTACAGCCTAAACAGTTTGCATAAGTAAAAGATGGAAATACATTTTTAAAATAGGGCTATTAATATTACATAGAAATACATGTAACGTTAAGCTAGGCTATTAGGCTATTCAACACTGGCTTGCCATATGCAGGGTTCGTACACCTTTTTCATGGCCAAATTCAAGCACTTTTCAAGGACTTTCAAGACCAATTTTCCAGTTTTTCCAGTACCATTAAAGGAGCAATCCGGTCTGAATCAATCCATAGCCCTGTTGTTCGAGGTCACCAAATGCTGTCTGTACGAAAAAGAACCAGACAATTTGATACAACCTAAGCCGAATATCGAACCAGCAGCTATCATTAACTGAATGGGGCATAGAAAATGAAAATTAAACAGAGTTTCTGTGCCCCATTTCATTTGTGTTTGCTACCGTTTCTCTATTTGGTCTATGTTGTATCAATTTTTCTTACTGACAGCACTCGATGACATCGAACAGCATGGATTGATTCACACCGTATTTCTCCTTGTAAATTGTATAATGTGATATAAATACATGCAACCTCAAAATGTCAATTTCACAAATTTATTAACAAAACTGCTCCATATTAACAAAAGGATAATAAATTAAAGGAAAATACCTTTGTTTGCTTCACAAAAGTTCAGTCACCTTTCATTAAGCAAATCTTGCCTCATAACTATGGCTATGATAACACCTACTGTATGTTGCCATTTTAACACAATTAACCAAAAAGACAAAATAGGCAACTTTTTTGCTTTAACTGAGGTAGCAAGGCAGGTTAAAGGAGAACTCCGGCAGCTTTTAACCCATAGCCCTGTTGATCGAGGTTACCGAGTGCTGTCAGTACGAAAAATAACGAGAAAATTCGGCATATTCGGAATATTGACCGATTATCAAAACGGAAGCTAAAGCGAGCCCGTGGGGGCAAAATATTAAAACTGTTAAAATATTTACGGACTTCTGTATTTAATACATTCATCTCTTTACAACTTTTAATCAAACCCACCCACCTGTTACCAACGAAAATAAAATCAGACTACTAAACATAAAAATATAAATGTCAACTTTTTTCTTTAGTTGTTCAGAATGTGTTCGATAGAATGTTGGATTCAAATTGAGTGCTTTTGGCGAACTTGGTCTCTCAGCAGAGACAAAAAGAAAAAAGCCACTTTATGTGGAGTTTCTTCTTTCGTTTTGGCAAGTAGCCGTAAGCGGGATGATAATGTATAGAACGCAGGTCGGGGTCCAGTTCACCCTGTCGGGACTTATTTTCCCAATGACCTGCGTTCTATAGGCTACATTATCCCTTAGGCTACTGTAGCCTACTTACGCGCCAACGTCAGCTGAGCTTAAATTTTCAGTTAGCTGCTACGGGCATTACGGGAAACATTACCATTTACCATTGAGAATAGCAAACAAATAGCTTTGTTCTTTACATAGCCCATAATAACTGTCCATAATTGACATGTAATCCCAGCACTAATACACATCTCACAGTGCTTCTACGTTAGCATGTAGCAAACGGTTAGCAAACACATCATAGTTAACTTGTCCGTGGCTTACCTTTCATATGACTCGAGAGAGCTGATTCTCCCATTGCGAAAATCTGGATTTCTTTTTTGCATACTTTGCAGTAGGCTACGCGTGGATTTGGTCCACGTTTTATCCACAGTTTGTATTTTTCATGTTCCAGCCAACGTTCACTAAAACGACAACCTCCTGGCATGTTGGTCCGATGCACTGTCCTCTTGGGGGCGACGATGTGACGCATGACAACCATCAATCCGGTCACAACACAAAGGCTCATGCGAAGCCATCAGGGTAAGCGTGTAGCCGTGATGAAGCAAACTTTTATTTTATTTCTCTTCATTTAATAATTGGTCTGAGAAAGACTGCCGAGAATTAGGGTGGGCCTAACACTTCCAAGCATTTACAAGCACTTTACCCAAAATCCAAGCATTTTTCAAACCTTGAAAACACCACATTATAATCCAAGCATTTTCAAGGATTTCAAGCACCCGTACGAACCCTGCATATGCGTTTTTCTCTTCCTCTATGTAACAAAGCAGCTCTGTAACATTAGGCTATTCAACACTAGCTTGCCGTATGTGCTTTTCTCTTCCTCTATGTGACAAAGTAGCTCTGTAACGTTAGGCTATTCAACACTGGCTTGCCGTATGCGTTTTTCTCTTCCTCTATGTGACAAAGTAGCTCTGAACCTTTTGGCGCTAGCGTCAGCTTCTTGCCTTCAGCTGAAGTGACAACTGGAACCTATTTTTTTACAGTCTATGACTGGAACGCTCCGAGCTCGTAACTCTGAGCTTCCATGTCTGGGTTACAAGCTGCTAATTATGCTAATGAACATAGCATAAGTCCAGCGCAGTTTCAGTGTAATTGTTTCCGGTTGTGTAACGTTACCTGGGGGAAATCTTTTGGTACCAGACCATGTAGCTTGGTGTAGTTTAGTTATCTGCACTGCAATAGACGTAAAAGGCATTTTGATTCGCTTTGTAGTAGCCTAGCTTGTAGCTGCTTCCTGACTAGCAGCTGATTGACGTTTCTACAATAGCTACTACTAAGAAAGTAGCCTACCACGGATTATTACAACCACACCTTTTGCTATTCACCATATATATTATTATTCTGACACTTTTTGAGAACCTATCTCCTCCTACACCATTCACACCATCGACACCATTCATACCTCATATTATACCTTTATACACCCTCCAGGTTGCTATTTTTTTAACCTTTATTCCGGTGAGGGGGAGTGTCAGGTTCAGAGGACCAGGCGTGACAGCTAAGAAATCTAAAAGTGTACACCATAGTGATACACCACTAAAGCGGACAGACCCGGACAAGGAGACACAAAAAATAAAGAATGGGAAAAAACTCCAGGCATAAGCCAAATAAGAACAACCCAAATAAGAGGTGAACTCGAGATATGAGTAGGGAAAGAAAAGAAGAAACACCTCACGCTCTAAACACGAGCGAACACACAATGAAGAGGTGTAAACGAAAGGTAACAGAGGAAATCCGTCTCCGAGAAAACAGGGGCAAACCAAAACGAGGAACAGAAGTAGCAGAAGAGAAAACAAAACTTATGAAGGAACTCTAAAGCCACTAAAAGCAAGTCCCGCGTTACTTTTAGGGATGTTCCTAACGACTAATTTCCCTGACGGTTAAACGGAAGTTTAAACTTAGACTAGTCAACTAGTCTAAAAGTAAGAAAACACTCAGAAAACAGTGAAAATTGAGCACAATTTAATCTATAAGGTTAAACATTGTCCGAAAAAATATTTCGTATATTATAAGAGCCATTTGAAACCGTTCATCACATACTTCAATAACCAAATCGTATTTTAAATGCCGCTGAAATGTGTGGCACTTTGCGCCTCGCATTATGAACATTGCACATTACCCTACAAAACATGACAACTCACTAAATAAAAGTTAACAAATAACATTTATTGAAAACAATATTCAACGTAACAAATAATTTTTAGGAAACGTGCCTGATTATTACAACGGCATTTTCATTGGGTGAACGCGATCGCATAGCAAATACAGAAAAAATAATAATCGGTCATCAGAAAAACTACCAATAATAGGCCCACAAAAAATAACAATTACGCCTACTGATCAACGTGACATTAGATTTGTTTTATTGGGCTATTCAACAACGCGATCGGCCTACTTACTCTTTCCACCTCGCTGGTTTAACTTGCAGGGCGAACAGGCATAATGCGTTTTGTTTTTTTCCTTCGTTAAATTTTATTTTTTTTAAATCCGGCGTTGTTAACATTAGTAACGGATGCTAGTTTTTTTATAAAGCAACATTTGACCAGGAAAACATGACATTTCAGTGCAAATTATGTCAATATGTAATTTAAATGTGTCCATTAATAAAATAATAAGTTTAACCGACTAGTATTTCTGGTGCCGACTAGCGAGGGTAGCAACGTTTAATTGGCTAGTCGACTAAACGCGCACATCCCTAGTTACTTTTAAGTAAAACTTAAAAGTGAAGTGGTCACTTTGATCCTATACCTTACCAGCTTGAAAGTCAAATAGCAATGATAATATCGAAGCATCAGAAGGAAAAACCGTGTTTAAATAGCCCATGGAAAACCTAAAACAGGTGTGTCAGAATAATTGCAGAGAGAAATCAAAAGGCTGGAAAAATGTGTCATGGATCTCACCTTTTCTCCCTTATCTCCGCGTCGCTTTATTCGTTTTTATCGTTTACCGGTAATCTATCGGATTTTCCTGTGTTCCGCCACAGGTTTTGCTTTCGCCTGAGTGCATATTTCTTCCTGTAGAGCAAGACCTGTTTTGAACCGTCCCGCGTAAGGTTGTATCGATTTTAAGTGTTTTTGCTGCTGTCTGCTGATTGCGTGGTTTTAATTAGAACTCGTTGAACACTGATTTTAAGTGTTCTATAGGCTGTTTGCTGTTTGCGTGGTTTTAACTTGACCTCATTGAACACTGATCAAAGCAATTGCATTACTAGGTTGTGTTTGTTCTGCGATTGGCTTTTTCAGCTCGTTAGATCGGATAAACTGATAGTTTCGGAGTATTGTGCTTTTTGATAGGAAATAATAATTGATCCGTGCTCGCGAAGTGTCTCACTCAGCTGTTAGTCTTCTGCAATCAGCTGTGTGCACTTCAAAAAGACTTGTGTCTGAGCGACACAAGTGTCGCTCCGTCCCAGTTTGTGTGTGTGTTCCATGTGTGTTCTCCCCATCCCCGTCTGCTCTCTTCCATTCAGAACCCGCTTCCAACGACGTGGCCCTTCACGGCGACGCAACCCTTCCAACCTCCGCTTCCCCTCACTGACTCCCTGCGAGAACTTCACCGTCGCAGGGGGGCTCTGGAACTGCCAGTCTGCCACACGGAAAGCAGACTTCATCTCCGGCTATGCCTCCTTCCTGTCTCTCCAGTTTCTCGCCCTCACTGAAACCTGGATCACGCCGGACAACACGGCAACTCCCGCTGCCCTCTCCTCCTCCTTCTCCTTCTCTCACACCCCCCGGCCGTCTGGTCGCGGAGGTGGTACTGGTTTGCTACTCTCCCCCTCATGGTCTTTCTCTGTTTTCCCCCTCTCTGATCTATCCATTACAAGCTTTGAATACCACTCTGTGTTTATCAACCACCCTATTAACCTGTACATTATAGTTGTTTACCGCCCTCCAGGTCCCCTGGGGTGCTTCCTCGACGAGCTTGCCACCCTGATCGGTTTTTTCCCAGAGGACGGCATCCCGCTGATCCTCCTGGGAGACTTCAACATCCATCTAGACGCCTCCCAGTCTGCAGCCTTCCTACCACTTCTCCGCTCCTTTGACCTCACCCTCCAACCCTCCCCCCCCACCCACAAGGCTGGCAACCTCCTAGACCTGGTCTTCCAGAGGAACAGCCCCTGCTCTGATCTCACTGTTACCCCTCTGCATACCTCTGATCATCACTTCATTTCCTTCTCTCTTCCACTTGTTCCACACCGTCCCTCTCCTCCCCACACCCCCACTGTCTCTGTCCGCCGTAACCTCTGCTCCCTCTCGCCCTCCTCTCTGGCTCCCTGTGTCACTTCTTCCCCCCCCCCTCTCAAACCCTTCTCTCAACTCTCTATCGACTCTGCATCTGACACCCTGCTCACAGCTCTCTCCACATCACTTAACACTCTCTGCCCTCTTGTCTCTAGGCCCACACGCCCATCTCCTCCCTGCCCATGGATGTCCGATGCCCTGCGCACCTCAAGGGCCGGTCTCCGCGCAGCTGAGAGGATGTGGAGAAAATCCAGAGATGCATCAGACCTCTCTTCCTACCAGACTCTCCTAGCGGCGTTCTCTACAGCAGTCACCGCCGCCAAGGTATCCTACTATCACACAAAAATTTGCAAACACAGTTCTAACCCCCGTCAACTGTTCTCTATCTTCTCCTCCCTCCTCAGCAAACCCCCTCCTGCTCCTCACTCCTCGTTCACTGCAGACGACTTTGCAGATTCCTTCGATGAGAAGATCGCAGACATCCGCAGCTCCTTCAGCCCCACTCCCCCTCCCCTCACAGACACTGTTTCCCACTCTCTTTCTCTCTCTACCCCTTCTGTGTCCCCCCCCTGCTTCTCCACCTTTTCTCCCCTTTCTCAGACTGATGTGTCCCATCTCCTACTCTCCCATCGCCCCACTACTTGTGCCCTCGACCCTATCCCTTCATCTCTCCTCCAGGCAATCACCCCAGATATCCTCCCGTTTGTGACTTCCCTGGTGAACTCCTCCCTGACCTCTGGCTGTTTCCCCTCATCCTTCAAAAGAGCCCACATCACCCCGATCCTGAAAAAACCTACGCTGGACCCCTCCAACATCCAAAACTACAGACCGGTATCCCTTCTTTCTTTTCTTTCCAAAACTATCGAACGCGCTGTTTCTAACCAACTGTCGTCTTTCCTCACCCAGAACAACCTGCTAGACCCCCTCCAGTCCGGCTTCAAACCCGGCCACTCAACGGAGACCGCACTCCTCTCCGTCAGCGAGATGCTTCATGCAGCTCGGGCAGCCTCCCTCTCCTCTGTGCTAATACTTCTAGACCTCTCTGCCGCCTTCGACACCGTAGATCACTCCATCCTCCTGTCGTCCCTGTCTGCAGCGGGGATCCGCGGCTCGGCCCTGGCCTGGATTGAGTCCTACCTCTCGGAACGCTCCTCCCAGGTTGCCTGGGCTGGTAAAGTATCGGCACCCCGTCCCCTTACCACAGGAGTCCCCCAGGGCTCAGTCCTTGGTCCCCTCCTTTTCTCCATCTACACCAAATCCCTTGGCCCTGTTATCACTGCTCATGGTCTTTCTTACCACTGCTATGCTGACGATACTCAACTCTTTCTCTCCTTCTCACCCTCTGACACTCAGGTATCAGCCCGCGTCTCCGCTTGCCTGAGCGACATCCAGAGCTGGATGGACAACCGCCATCTCAAGCTCAATCCTGGCAAGACTGAGCTCATCTACATTCCTGCTTTAACCTCTCCTCCTCTCAATCTCTCTATTTCCCTAGGGGACACTCCACTGACCCCAACGCCCTGTGCCAGGAACCTCGGAGTCGTGATGGACAACAGGCTGTCCCTCTCCGAGAACATCGCAGCGGTAACCCGGGCATGCAGGTTCTTCCTGTACAACATCAGGAGAATCCGCCCCTTCCTCACCACCCACTCAACCCAGCTCCTGGTCCAAGCAATGGTGCTGTCTCGCCTGGACTATTGCAACTCTCTCCTGGCTGGCCTGCCAGCATCGGCCATTAGACCCCTTCAGCTTATCCAGAACGCAGCAGCGCGCCTGGTCTTTAACCTCCCCCGACACTCCCATGTCACCCCCCTGCTCATTGACCTCCACTGGCTACCGGTGATGGCTCGCATCAAATTCAAAACATTGGTGCTCGCCTTCCAGGCAGTCCGAGGTTCTGCCCCCCCATACCTCCAAAAACTAATCAGACCCTACACACCTGCCAGATCCCTGCGCTCCGCCTCCTCAGGACGACTGGTACCCCCCCCTCTTCATGCTAGCACCCGGTCTCGACGTCTGTCTGTCCTGGCCCCACGGTGGTGGAATGAGCTCCCCGTGGAGGTCAGAACAGCAGAAAGTCTGACTGCCTTCAAGCGCAGATTGAAGACTCACCTCTTCAAGCTGCACCTCTCTCCACCACTCCCTACCTCCCTGTGACTATTGTTATTAATGTTGTGTAATTCCCCCCCCCAAAAAAAAACAAAAAAAAAAAAAACCCCAATCATACTGACTGCGCCTAGTACTTAGATTCATATTTGCCTTTTTAGGGTTGTTTTTAAACGTTCTTGTTCCTAGTTTGAAAATGCACTATGTACGTCGCTCTGGATAAGAGCGTCTGCTAAATGTCTATAATGTAATGTAATGTAATGCCTCGTCATTAGTGAGTTCACCTGGCAATTATTTCCGCTCACTATTTATACCTCGCTTCCGGCCTCTCTCGTTGCTTCCATGTTATTTCGCATGACATTCGAGCCGGTAAAAAAGGGTATAGGTAGTTGTATTGCTATCGACCGCTTTGATTAGCAACGCGGGACTTGTTAGCAGTACAACATTCGAAAGAAAGCAGTTCTTGTTTATACGCTCTTATTTCAGAGCAGAGGTTTTCGTTTTCTTTTGTTTATCTACTCTAACCTACGAGTGTCTTACCCAAAGTTTTTGGGGTCTTTTCAGTTCTCTGTTTTTGTTGTTTCACTCCACAAACGGGAGTTAGATAAGCGTTATTGCTTATTTCTTTGTTTTGCTCGATTATCGAGCTCCTCGTTTTCATTGCGAGGTTTGTGTTCTTTTATTTTTGTTTCTCCACTATGGATCATTGTCCGTTTCTAGTGGTGTTCTTAGGAACACTTTAAGATTGCCCAGCTATTGCATTTGGATCTCCAACATTCCCATCTCTGTCTCTGACAGAGATCCCTTACAGAACATGGAAGCCACAGGGGAGTTTCCAGCGATAGTTGCCAATCTTAAAGTGGTCATTGCCACTCAGGAGGCAGCCCTGGCGGACCAGAGAGAGAGTATTCGTGCCTTGCAACACTCACAGCAAGCCTTACATGAGCAGATACAGCTACAAGCTGTAGCGCTACGAGATCTGGTTGAAAATATCCGTACTCTCTCTCTCAGGTCCGATTTTCCTCCAGTTGCACAAGCACTTACACAGTCCACCCCCCAACATTTACACCTGACGCTAGGGAGCCGAAACTCCAACTCCCCTTGCGGTATAATGGAGTTTCTGGGAAGTGTCAGGGGTTTTTAACACAATGTTTAATTTTTTTTAAAGTACAGCCCTCGCGGTTTCATGCACAAGAGTCCAGAGTAGCCTTCATTCTCTCTCTCTTAACCGGTAATGCTCTCGCATGGGCCGACCCACTTATCAGGGCTAATTCACCCATTGTTAGCAATACAGAGCGGCTTATGGCGGAGATGGTGTCAGTGTTCGATCAAGACGTTTCTGGCAAGGAGGCTGCCATGCGATTAACCCGTCTTCGTCAGGGCACTGACACCGTGGCTGCATTCGCCATTACTTTCCGTGCTCTAGCGGGAGTGACAGGGTGGTCTGATGAGCCTCTATGTGCTCTGTTCCTAAACGCCTTATCGGAAACCATAAAGGACGCCATTGCGGGTATCGAACCACCCGCTACATTCGGGGCTCTGGTATCTACGGCCATTCGGTTGGATAACCGGTTTAGAGAGAGAGAGAAGGAGAGGGCTTATAAGGGTTTTAAACAGCACCCACCTCGTTACTCTTCCTCTCATACGCCAGCACCGGCTCACAGTCCTTTTGTAGCTCCCATTAAACAGGAGGAGTCCATGCAGGTCGATAGTTCCTCCATGCGCGAAACAGGGGATGCTAAGTCCCGTGAATGGCGGTGTAGGTATTGTAAAAGGAGGGGCCATTTAAGGGACCACTGTGCCAAACTTCTGGGAAAAGATTAGTCCCGCTAGTGGAACCGAGTCGCCTAGCGGGACTAGATTTATATTACCCTCGGACCTGCCTGTCGGTGTATTTGCGCTGGAATGACCGCCAGATTTCCTGCAATGCGTTTATTGATTCCGGGGCAGTTGAGTGCCTCGTCGATTCCAACTGGGTTAAATCCCACAAGATCCCCACCCACCCTCTTTCTCTACCTCGCCTGGTTACGGCTTTAGATGGCCGGCCCTTAGGCACTGGCACTATCTCCCGGGTTACCGCCGCTATACGCATGCGCGTTCCGTTTCGTAAGCATACGGAGGAGATTCAAATTTTTTTAGTGGAGTCCCCAGCTTATCCGCTGGTTTTGGGTCATTCCTGGCTCACTCGCCATAACCCACACATTAATTGGGGGGGGGGGCGGGTTCCGTTATTCATAAATGGGGTCCCAAATGCAAACGCCACTGTTATGTCGCCAGTCATTTTTTGTTGAGAGAAGGGGGTGAGGATTATACACAGTCTGACTCAGAGAGTGAGGAGAATTACGCTATTAACCAGCAGTCCTCTCATGTTCCCTCCGAGAATGGAGAGGAAAGTTTAGACTGGGATTACTCGGCTGAACGACCTACTGCGTGGCAGGAGTTGACGTCCGAGTCAGATATTGATTGGGATATTCACTCTGTCTCGGACACTGAGGGTGTTGAAGTGGGAGGGGCACTCAAATTCCAGCTGCCCGCTAATGTCCCTAAACAGTACGCCGATCTGGCGGAAACATTTAGCAAACAACGTTCCACTTCACTACCACCTCACAGACCTTATGACTGCGCTATAGAGCTATACCCAGGCACTACCCCCTCTAGAGGGTCTCTTTATTCGTTATCCATCCCTGAGAGCGCAGCCATGCGTAAATATATTGAGGAGGCTTTGGTTAATGGGTTTATTAGACCTTCCACCACGTTTTTTTTTTTGTTAAAAAGAAAGACGGAGGTCTCAGACCCTGTATTGATTACAGGTCCTTAAATGACATAACGGTGAAGAACAGGTACCCCCTTCCTCTTATGAACTCCGCTTTCGAGCGCCTTCAGGGGCGCTGTTTTCACTAAGCTGGACCTACGTAACGCCTATAACCTCGTTCGCATTCGCGAAGGCGACGAATGGAAGACCGCTTTTAACATGCACAGCGGCCACTACGAATATCGCGTCATGCCGTTCGGGCTCACTAGCCGAACTCTGTGTTTCAGGCGTTGATTAACGATGTGCTGAGGGAGATGCTGGAGAGATTCGTCTTCGTGTATCTTGACGATATTTTAATATTTTCGCCCGATTTTACCACACATGTCGGTCACGTTCGTCAGGTTCTTGCTGCACTTCTCAAAGCCCAATTATTTGTAAAAGCAGAGAAGTGCGTTTTTCACACTTGTTGTATTGCTATCGACCGCTTTGATTAGCAACGCGGGACTTGTTAGCAGTACAACATTAGAAAGAAAGCAGTTCTTGTTTATACGCTCTTATTTCAGAGCAGAGGTTTTCGTTTTCTTTTGTTTCTCTACTCTAACCTACGAGTGTCTTACCCAAAGTTTTTGGGGTCTTTTCAGTTCTCTGTTTTTGTTGTTTCACTCCACAAACGGGAGTTAGATAAGCGTTATTGCTTATTTCTTTGTTTTGCTCGATTATCGAGCTCCTCGTTTTCATTGCGAGGTTTGTGTTCTTTTATTTTTGTTTCTCCACTATGGATCATTGTCCGTTTCTAGTGGTGTTCTTAGGAACACTTTAAGATTGCCCAGCTATTGCATTTGGATTTCCAACATTCCCATCTCTGTCTCTGACAGAGATCCCTTACAGAACATGGAAGCCACAGGGGAGTTTCCAGCGATAGTTGCCAATCTTAAAGTGGTCATTGCCACTCAGGAGGCAGCCCTGGCGGACCAGAGAGAGAGTATTCGTGCCTTGCAACACTCACAGCAAGCCTTACATGAGCAGATGCAGCTACAAGCTGTAGCGCTACGAGATCTGGTTGAAAATATCCGTACTCTCTCTCTCAGGTCCGATTTTCCTCCAGTTGCACAAGCACTTACACAGTCCACCCCCCAACATTTACACCTGACGCTAGGGAGCCGAAACTCCAACTCCCCTTGCGGTATAATGGAGTTTCTGGGAAGTGTCAGGGGTTTTTAACACAATGTTTAATTTTTTTTAAAGTACAGCCCTCGCGGTTTCATGCACAAGAGTCCAGAGTAGCCTTCATTCTCTCTCTCTTAACCGGTAATGCTCTCGCATGGGCCGACCCACTTATCAGGGCTAATTCACCCATTGTTAGCAATACAGAGCGGCTTATGGCGGAGATGGTGTCAGTGTTCGATCAAGACGTTTCTGGCAAGGAGGCTGCCATGCGATTAACCCGTCTTCGTCAGGGCACTGACACCGTGGCTGCATTCGCCATTACTTTCCGTGCTCTAGCGGGAGTGACAGGGTGGTCTGATGAGCCTCTATGTGCTCTGTTCCTAAACGCCTTATCGGAAACCATAAAGGACGTCATTGCGGGTATCGAACCACCCGCTACATTCGGGGCTCTGGTATCTACGGCCATTCGGTTGGATAACCGGTTTAGAGAGAGAGAGAAGGAGAGGGCTTATAAGGGTTTTAAACAGCACCCACCTCGTTACTCTTCCTCTCATACGCCAGCACCGGCTCACAGTCCTTTTGTAGCTCCCATTAAACAGGAGGAGTCCATGCAGGTCGATAGTTCCTCCATGCGCGAAACAGGGGATGCTAAGTCCCGTGAATGGCGGTGTAGGTATTGTAAAAGGAGGGGCCATTTAAGGGACCACTGTCCCAAACTTCTGGGAAAAGATTAGTCCCGCTAGTGGAACCGAGTCGCCTAGCGGGACTAGATTTATATTACCCTCGGACCTGCCTGTCGGTGTATTTGCGCTGGAATGACCGCCAGATTTCCTGCAATGCGTTTATTGATTCCGGGGCAGTTGAGTGCCTCGTCGATTCCAACTGGGTTAAATCCCACAAGATCCCCACCCACCCTCTTTCTCTACCTCGCCTGGTTACGGCTTTAGATGGCCGGCCCTTAGGCACTGGCACTATCTCCCGGGTTACCGCCGCTATACGCATGCGCGTTCCGTTTCGTAAGCATACGTTACTTACCACAAAATACATCACCATATTTGAACACTTTCACCTTCTTTTGATCCCATTATACCGCATTACCACCTCATATTACCATATTTCTATATCATTTCCAGCAATTGATACCACTGCGAAGCAAATACACCTACAATTTCTTTAGGAATTGTTAATCTAGCAGATTGGTGCAGGTCAGGCTGGATACCCGTATTGACAGACCATCAGTTGTCCATAGCGATCAGGCTCTTCCAGTAGCCTACTTAGCCTACGTTACCGTGCTGAAACGATAATATTTATTTGGTCTCTGCCTTGTAATCAAAGCCATCCTTGGGGGTATACTACGAAGGAAGCTTAACATAGCCAGGGTTTCTTTGCGTTAGCTGCCTTCAGAAAGCCTAACCACCGCAATCTGTCTTAACCGGTACTACAAATGTGTTTTTTTTAAGCATTTCAAGCATTTTCCGGAATTTTCTAGGGAAACGTAGAGACAACAGAGTTAAAAGATCACCCTGGGTGCGTCCCAATACTAAAAAAATGCAGGCCTCTTATTATTGCAGAGTCTCCAATAAACGCTGGTAAAGTTAACGTTAAGTTAACGTCTCAGAGTTTATTGGAAGTTTTACGGTAATCCACCGATCGCCTTTTTTTTACCGTCTGCGCGCAGACGAGATTACAGACTGTGTTTACCAACGATGCTTTAATTTTCCCGTAATAATGCTACATTTGTGATCGAAATTGTAAAAGGAAAATGCCACCAAAGAAAAAGATCAAACATATTGCTGGCTAACTATTGCAGGTATATTTTCTGCTTCTAAATGCCCCCCTCCCTGCCTCAGGCTCTGCTCAGCCTACCAAGAGTACCTCTACATTGCCTGTACCTACCTCTGATGCCCCTCTCCTTGTCTCAGCCTCTGCTCAGCCTACCAAGAGTACCTCTACATTGCCTGTATCTACCTCTACCTCTACTGACACTAAGCCTGATGAGCCAACTGCTGCAGATGAGCTGCCACCTTCTGCACCCTCTTCCAAAAAAAAGTTTAAAAAGCTAACCTTTCTCAAGCAGTGGCTCACCACATTCAAATGGCTGCGCTTCTCAGATGACAATTTAATGTACTGTGACATTTGTACTAAATACAACAAAACCGGCACGTGTATGCACAAATCAAACAAATGCACCAACTATCAGCACTCCACCCTCACTCGCCATGTTTTAAGCAAAGAACATCAGTCCTGCCTCAATGTTCCTGCTCTGCAAAGAGACTTAGAACAAATTCAGGTGAAGGTGACCAACCAGCAGGACAAAGCAGCGCTGGTGCTGTTTAAAGCCACTCACTGGATGGCCCAGGTCCCCCTGTCCATGTTTGAGTCGTTAAGTAGCTTTAAATAGAGGTTGGTGTCCCAGATCTCGTACCTCTACAGCAAAAAGCTGTTTCCTACAGTTCCTGTTACACGGCCACAGAAATGCTGTCCAGTATGGCACACTCTGTGCATGCCGCCCTAAAAAAGAAAGTGAAGGAATCACATTTGTGACAGTGCTCACAGATGAGTCTACAGACATAACCAACTATAAACGCCTTGTTGTGTATGTCCAAATCGTTGATACTCAAACATTTCAACCGAGCACTCATTTTGTTGCAAATAAAAAGTTTAGGGATGGAACGGGTGTGGGGATTGCGAAGTCTATCCAGGAAGTGATGTCAGAGCTGGACGTCCCATGAACCATGAAGGTGATGAGCATGGGATTGGATGGAGTGGCAGTCATGACGGGAAGAAACAAACGCTGTAAAGGCATACTGCTTCGGTCCAACCCGCACATGGTGAATGTGCACTGTGTCGCCCATTCCCTGGCCTTGTGCACATCTCAAGCAGCAGAGGCAATAGCAGATCTCAAAGAGCATCAGCAGGTACTGACTGATCTGTTCTATTACTTCCAGGGTAGTCCCAAACGAGTAGCCAGAATCAAAGCAATACAAACATTGCTGGAAGACCAAGTGCTCACCTACAAAGTGTTGCATTCCATTCAATGGCTGTCATACTACAACACTCTTCAGACTGTGCACAGGACCATCGACAGTCTGCTGACATACCTCACTGATGTGTCCCAGGATGTCAGCAAAGACCTCAAGGCAAGTGGCCTGAAGAAAAAGATTGGCACAGTAAACGCCCAACCTGACAGCTTTAGCCAGCGACATCCAGGGCAACATGTACAAGGGTGAGCACCAAATCACCAGGGCCACATTTAATCTGGAGCAGCTGTGCATCAAATTCATTGACAACTTGATAAGTAACATGCACTCCATGTTTCCGAACACCTCTCTGTTGTGTGCGTTTGGTGTGATGAGTTGTGCACACGCCTATGTAGACCCATATTAACATTGAAACAACTGTGACATGACTTAAGAGGTTTGTGGTGGTTTTAGCAGAAACGCTTTCTGCAGCCTCAAAACAGTAATACGCCAAAAATGTGCCTGACCACACCTCATTTTAAGTCCAACCCGCCCAGGCGGGCACAAGTTTACTTGCTATTTAAAGTGATACTGCACTCAAAAACCGACTTTTCCCGTTGAAAACCGATGTTTTGGGTTAGATTATTATCATACACAACTGTTTATGTCCGAAAATCTCATATTTAGTCAAAATGTTTTTTTTCTGAGTTTTTGTGTAAGCTTACCAATACGCTGGTTTCCGGGGACTCGTGACATCACAAGATCCTTAACATAAAAATGGGTGGAGTTGAGGTGGTCCTTGGGGTGGTCTCGGCTGGGCACGTGGTATAAAAGCAGTCTCCTCTTTGAGACTGAGACCCTTGTACTGCCAATTAGCTAGTTCAAGTTCAAATGTAAATTGCTTTGTATTACTGCTAACATTAATATTATAACTCATATCTGTGAGGGTTGGTGTAAGATCCGAAGAACCAGACGCGACCGATAAATAATCTAAAAGCGTATCTAGAAGATACGCCACTAAGCGGAATAGCGCACCAGGGAAGGAAATAAACAAAAAAGTGGGACAAAAACTTCCCGGCAGAAGCCAAAAGAAAACTACCTGAAAAGGAGGCGAGACTCCAAAATAGCGAGTATAAATAACAAAACAACCGCACGCTCTAAACAAAGAGCGCACACGAGAGGTTGAAAACCAAAAAGAAAACCCAAGTAAACGGGTGAAGAAAAGAAATAGAAAATCAAACCTGTTACCTAAGCTCTTGTAGCAAAAGAGCTGAAGACAAAAAATAACGGGTCGAGAAATTTAGGATTAAGCAAAAGATTGGAAAGAAAATAATAAACCAATCTAATCCTAATTATAACCGGATTTGCTGTGTTTCTTATTTATACAAACCAGAAATGCAGTGACCAAATTCCTATACTGTTACCGACTTTGTTTGTCAAAATAGCAAAGACAATATTGAAGTGCAGAAAGACGGTAGTCCTGAGCTATTTATAACTGGCAGGAAACTCAAAACAGGTGTGAGGAATAATAGCCAGGCGAGATCCAAACGCAGGATCGGAGGCGGAAAAAATCCAATAGAGCGCCCCAACGACGCCAAAGAAAATAACGACCACAAAAACAACCGAGGCTGCCAATAAACATGACAATATCGAGCTTATATACACACCCTTTCACTTCTTGACCATATGAATATTCATAATATGACTACGTGGCATCATCGTTATATGACCACACCTACTCACAAGTTCAAATTGAAGTGGTAAAAAAGGCTCTGCAGTAGGGGTGGGACGATTCAATCCCATAACGATTCGATTCGATTACGATTCTTTAGGCAAAGGTTCGATGCATCATAATATCTTACGTTTGACCGCGATTCGATTCGATAAGATTCGGTTTGATTAATTTAGATACTTTAAAAAAATAAATAGGTAATAATGATAATAGGTATGCTAATGTGATTTGATACCGATACATTCAGCAGTAATTAAATATTCAATTAGAACCTTACACCAAGTTCACAGCATTATGTTTATTGTTAAGGCATGCCATACATTTTGCAGCTGTCTGCAGCAAATAATGCAGCAATAAACATGACTAACAGTGTATTTTCTAAAGTTGCCCTATTTAGGTTATTGTTTTTCAAACAGTGTCAGACATGGTACCCTAATACATTTCCTTTATTTACAAAATGAAAATGGCAAAATGTATAACAATTACTAAACTTGGCCAAGATAAATGAAATAGCCTATAGGTTAGTGTCATGCACAGTACTTTCCTAAATCTTAGTACGATCTAGAACAGGGGTGGGGAACCTCATCCGCAAAGAGCCGGTGTGGGTGCGGGTTTTTGTTTTAGCCCAGCCCTAAGACACCTGATTCTACTTATCAAGGTCTTGATTGAAGACCATGATTAGTTAATTAGTTGAATCAGCTGTGTTAGTGCTGGGCTAACACAAAAACCTGCACCCACACCGGCTCTTTGCGGATGAGGTTCCCCACCCCTGATCTAGAACTTCGGTGGAGCAAGATGCCCATCCATCCGTAGTTAAAGCTACTCTCGTAGCGTTTTGCAAGGACAGTCGAACAGTTTTCTTCACCTCTTCATACAGAGCAGGTATACATTTTTCACTCAAATGTTTTCTGCATGGTATGGTGTATCTAGGTTCCACGACATTCATTTTGTGAATCGGACAGTTAACATAGTAATAATTAATTGAACGTAAGACATTGGAAATAGTCTTACTATTTTTGTTTTTTGTCTCTAACGTCTACTTGATTTTGAATAGAAAATGGTTTAATTTAAATATCAGAAAGCACTTTACAATTAACTGTCTGGACACCGTATGTGTATAAAAACAATTATACAAAAAAATAGAACCATTTGGCCATTTCTCCAGGAAAGGAAAGGAAGTGTCAATGACTCCCGAGTTTAGCTTGCTAACCAGCTTGCTAACGCGCTTGCTGTCCTTCACGTCAATTGTGTATCGTCGGCTCAAATGGTTTATCATGTTTGTGGTGTTGCCTGTGTATCTGATTTCTACTTGGCAGATCTTGCATACTACACCCTCCTTCTTTCTAAACCCGAAATGCTTCCATACCACTGATTTTCTGTTCGGAACATCGCAAATTCTGTAAGTTTCTGTCTCTTTTGTCGCACTCAGCGAGCACGCAGCTAGCCATTTCGCTCAGATCTGTCCGTCTAATTGTCGCTTGATTCCCGCCTGTCCCTACTTTCAACTCACGCTTACGTGGGGGTTGGAGCAGAAACATGGATTTAAGCTGGTCAAAACAGTTTTAAAAGTAGTCGTGTCTCAGAAATATATATTTAAAATAATTTTTGAATAAATGAATACATGTGCACATTCATTTAAAATGCGATATTAATCGATGCTTATCGATTCGAATCTTACAGATCGATGCAGTTGTATTTACACATTCGGATCGGTGCATCGCGATGCATCGGTGCATTGTCCCACCCCTACTCTGCAGTATCTCTTTAAACAACGTGAGCACTGGATGGTAAAATGACAACTGTGTCTGAAACTGGCAAAGACACTTGCGTTACCGCCGCTTTGCGCTGAGTTTAAGATAGAGCCCTTACTGGAGGACTACACCGGAGCGTACAGGCGCAACGCGTGCGCAGCCCGTGAAAATTATCTTGTGCGTTGTGCTGCTACACCAGAATTGAGAGCGTAGCCTATATATTTGTTTGTTGTCTTGAGAGTATGGGTAAGTAGTTGTATTTTATATAATTATAGCCTAGCCTACAGTTGTTAATCAGAGAATTATTAACGCTAAATGTATCAGCTGGCGAAGTCAGCTAGTATTGTCAACTACAAGTGAATTCAGTCGTTATCTCCAGCATCTGTTGAGCAAACTCTACAATGTATACTGTAACATTACATTACATTATAGACATTTAGCAGACGCTCTTATCCAGAGCGACGTACATAGTGCATTTCCGAACAAGGAACAAGTGCGTTAAAACAGTCCTAAAAAGGTAAATACGTAAATACGAAGTACTAGGCGCAGTCAGTATGATTGGGGATTTTTATTTAATTTATTTATTTTTATTTTATTTTTATTTTTTTTTAAAAACTGAAACCCTTTTGTGTGTTTCAGCAGGGGGGGTACATTGATATTAGGACCGAAGGGCTGTGGCGTGCCCAAGCAGCGCCTGCATGGTTGTCTATTTATTTCCTGAATTCAAAAAGTGCCATTTTTGAATGCGTAAGTGTGCAAAAATAGATTCCAATCCTTATTTTTCGCGCAACTGGTGTAGCAGGTACCAATGACCACGACTTGAGCTTTTCAGATGCGTGTTGCGTCCGTAGTAAATTTTACGCACGTAGTGAAATTTACACACTCAGTATAGCCCTGGAGTTAGGCTTTTCATGCTACATGTATTGTCCTCACACTGATTTATGAGTCAGAGTATAATAAAATGAATGAATAGCTTATTGTAAAGGTACAGAACAATAAAGCGTGACAGCCTAGAAAATAAATATTAGGAAATGGCATTAAGTCTGATTCTGAATATTGCCTGAATATTAATTCAGCAGTAGAGATTCACTATCTTACATTACATAAATTCACTATCAATAAAATTGTACCTTATTTGTGATAGACAAGCTTTGCTGTTTGAATTGACCAAACTCAGCTAGTATTACCTGTCTACTTACATAGGATTAACAGGTACTGCATGTTGTTAGATGAGATTGTGAGAGAGCATATCCCCTGAGAGAGTATCCGATTATTGTGTGCTCACAAATCTCATCTATTGTGACCATGTCGTGGAAAGTGTGAATAGGAAAGAACATATGCAAGCCGTCATTGCAGGTGCCTACATCTGTTCATCGCTGGACAGATGCTCACAGAGATATAGAGAGAATTTGTAAAGGGGCACCGCCCCGTTACAATCCTCCATTCACAAGCCTTCAGTTTTGCAGTAATCCAGTTTGTGATCAGAATCAGGGTGACCTCATTAAAGGAGCTAATGTTACGTTTCTGTCATGTTTATGCCACGTTTCATGTTTAGTGTTTGTCACAGTTTATTTTCTGTTCATGTCATGCTTGTGTTCTGTTTATGTTACGATGCAGTTCATTGTTAGCATACACATTTCCATGTTTTTCCGCAGCCTTGCGTTCATGCTGTTTCTTTCTCTTGCTGTCGCTCACGCTTCCCTAATTGTTTCATTCTTGCATGTCTATTTACTAATCTACTAACATTAGATCAGGATTGGGTAATACTAACTCTCTATGTGTTCATGTTTACCTTACGTTTCTCGTGCATGTCATTTACTAATTTACTAATGTCAGGTCTAGGATAGGATAACTACTAACGATTTACTAATTGCCTTGTTACGTGTCTCATTTTCTCAAGCTGTTTTCCATTTCCTGCTGCTCTCAAGCTAAGTGTCTGCACCTGTCTACACCTGCATATAAGATCAGTGTTCATGTCATGTCTTTGCAAAATTGTTGCCTGTTAGTTTGCTACTGTCACTTTTGAGCGTCATCCATTGTTTGACTACCGTTATTGATCTAGCCTGTTTACTGACCATCGTTACTGCCTGTTTTTGACCACAAGTTTTGCCTGCTGTCTGTTTTGTACCTCTGCCCTGCGGATAGGACTTCGGTGTGACTCCTGCTACGCCCCACGACCAACGAACTTTGCTTTACCCCTGTATTGTACTTCTGCTCCGCTGACAGCTACTCCGGTTACTGAACTTGTGCACGGATACCGATTTCGAGACTGCCTTCTCCCTCGATACTGTATTTTTGGTTTGGC
This sequence comes from Ilyophis sp. 1 JC-2022, assembly GCA_022702515.1. NCBI lineage: Eukaryota > Metazoa > Chordata > Actinopteri > Anguilliformes > Synaphobranchidae > Ilyophis > Ilyophis sp. 1 JC-2022. Next base: position 66,785 of record JAKUDI010001118.1, on the reverse strand, counting down.
TGGATTTATTGGTTTTTGGACTTTTCTTGTGTGACAACGATTTTTGGATTTCCCCATAATAAAGCCCTTGCGGGCATTTATTATTACGTCAGTGTTCTGAGTCGTGCATTACGGGTCCAACCCGCACAAATCCGTCTCAGCTAAATCAGCATTAAACTAGGATTGCTAAAGCATCATGATAGGTGGAGTAAAAGGAAATAACATCATAGTGTTGCAGCACAGGAAGTAAAATTTGAATTATGGTTATCACACTTTTCAGTCTATGTGTCTGCCTCACTACATACAGCAAGCTCATGTTCCAGCTACATTAAGGATTAGCTTCTAATATGCAAATGAATGTTTTTTTAATCAACCTAATCCTAAATACAATTTATTTTACATTCATGTAATGATGGAAGTCTCCTGTGAAATCCTGTCCTGTGCTAGGTTTGTTGGCACACTATATAATGGGGCTGGTAATATTTTTTTACTAAAAATGTTTAAATTAAATGAATGATCTTTACAACAGTGAATTCTAATGCTCATTTTGACTCATCAAACCTGGGTAAACCACTGATGAAAACACACATATAAATAATGCTCAATTGAGCAATAATACACAAGACATAAATGTCCACAGGATAACTGAAATAATTGACTTTGATGAATATACTGTAGGGCAGGGGTCATCAACTACATTTGTCCAAGGGCCAGATTTTTTCTAAGCAAGCACTGTGGGGGCCGGACTTTCAAATAAATAAATAAATAAATAAAATATTTAGGCCTAATTTGCCTATTATTGTTTAATATTTTTAACTTTCTTACAAAATTAATGTTATTTTTATTAGCATATATCAGTGTGAACAGACTCCTAAAAACATGGGAAATCCATAATGATAACTATCTTAACTAGAAAATTCTCTCAGACCTCCGCCAGGGAGGCAGTTCACTGAGGAGTGATGGTTAAACGTAATTGCAGAATGCAGTCCTGATTGGCAGGATTTTGATGGGTTTTGACGCTATTATGCAGTGTCCTGATTGGTGGAAAACGCTTGCAGGAAGCAGGAAGAAAAGCCTTTTGAATTGTTTGTCAGGCAAGCAAAAATGTCACTCTCGAAGTGCCTAAAGCGGAAAGTTGACGTGGAAAACCGCAGCTTTAATGAAGAGTGGACTGATGAGTACGCATTCATTTTGCCGACTTTCAGTAACGCTAAACCCGTATGCCTCATTTGCAATGAAACGGTCGCCGTTGCAAAAGAATACAATCTTAGGCGTCACCATTCCACAAGGCATGCAACTTTCAAAGAGTCATACCCTGAGCAGTCAGAGGCCCGTCGCAGAAAAATTGCCACCTTGATAGCTGGATATTCCCATGCCAGCAGAATTATTAACCGAACTTTAACTGAACAAGAGAGGGCAACAAGTGCATCTCTTCAGGCTATGTGGATTCTTACCAAACATAACAACCCATTTACTGATGCTGAGGTTTTTAAGGAGTGCATGGTCGCTGTTTTGCGGGAACTTGCCACTGACAAATCTATGGACAGGGTAATTACCTCTGTTACGCAAATACCTCTGTCAGCTTCAAGTGCCGCCCGCCGTGTCCACGTCTTGGCAGAGCACGTCCAGGGACTTGTGCTTGATGGGATCAAGGAAGCTGAGCACATATCCCTGGCTATTGACGAGTCCACTGACAAGACTGACATTTCCCAGTTGTCCGTTTTTGTCAGATATTTTGACGGGGAAGCTTTCAAAGAAGAGTTGTTGGCTTTGATTCCACTGGAAGGTAATACCACTGGTGACATTATATTTGGAAAACTGGAGGAGCTATTTAAAAAGCGTGGCTTGTCTTTAGAAAAAGTCAACCTGATCGTCACAGATGGTGCTCCTGCCATGGTCGGCAAAAACAGGGGTCTGGTGAGCAGAATTAAGAATGTCGCTCCCAAAACTAATGCACTTCACTGTCTTATTCACCAAAGCGTGCTGTGCGCCAAACTGAGTGGTGATCTGAAAGAAGTTATGGACAAAACAATGAAGATAATAAACTTCATCAGAGGAAATTCAAGCACGCAGCATCGCCTGTTCCGCAAATTTGTGCTGGAATCTGACGCTTCTCACGATGACCTTACTCCACAATGACGTGCGGTGGCTGAGTAAAGGGAAAGCCTTGGAGCGCTTCATTGAACTCAGGGATCAAGTTGTGGATTTTTTGAAGCAAAGTAAATCAAAAGGAGCAGCTGACCAACTGCACATCATGCAATACAGAGAATACATGTGCAACGTTGCATTTTTGGCGGACATATTTTCCCATTTGAATGCACTCAATCTGCAACTACAGGGGAAAGAAAAATCCGTGGTGGGTATGGTGGAAAAGCTTGAGGCCTTTGGGAAAAAACTTGATCTATTCCACGCAGATTTGTTATCAGGGAAGCTGCTGCACTTCAACACGCTGAAGACAGTGGGTGTGAGCAACGTCACAGAGAATATGAAGAAATTCATCACACAGCTGAAGGAGAATTTCTCTGCCAGATTTGATGACTTTACCATTTCCAGGGATGTCATTGAATTTGTGCGTGACCCATTCACGATCAGCCCAGGAGGAGAATTCTCCGCTAATGTGAAGAAGGTGTTGTTATTGGACGAAGCAGCGATTCAAAGTGAACTCGTTGACATCCAGGCCGCCAGTGAAATGAAAGCCGCTCTCCGTGCTGCTGAAAGCTTGAGCACTTTTTGGGTGGCTTGTCCGCAAGACTATGGCACACTGAAGACGCTGGCTATGTATGTACTCACCATGTTCGGGTCAACCTATACATGCGAATCTGCGTTCTCAAAGATGAACGCTATCAAGACGCATGAGAGGAACCGACTGTCAAACCAGTCTTTGGAGGACTGCTTGCGAATAAGCGTAACAGCTGTCAAACCTGATGTTAAGAAGTTGGTGTCAGAAGGGAAATGTAATTTCTCCCATTAACCAAACGTGAGTAGGCTATTTCAGCCTTAGGATTTTATTTGTGGGATTCATTGTTAAATGACATGGTCTAATTAACGTTTTATTTGATGTTCAGGTGCCTTGCAGGAAGCCGCGGCGAACTGTTCTGTTCGACTGACTCTTGAGAGCAACATTTCTGACAACTAAGGCCTGTCTGTTTTATTTATTTATATCCATTTTCTGTTGTCGCGCAAGCATTTGCCATGCTCTTTTGGTTTTTAAGCAATGTTAAGTAAACCAATATTCTTCTTTTTCTTTTTTTGACTGAGAAGTTTTGGTTATTATGCACCGTTATTGTGCATGTGAAAAAAACCCCGAAATGTTAAATAAGAGCATGTGAAAAATAAAAATAAAACGAAATGTTAAATAAGAGCTATGAGTTTATCCCCATTCTTGCATGAAGATACGGCACAAGCCACATTTCATTCATAAAAGACGAGAATTCGTTTCAGCTTCACCTGCTACTGCTATTCAGTGCACAACCAGCGAAGCAAGCACAGCTTTGTGAATGAAGCCTGACTCCTGAATCGGGTTGTGTAAGCTACTCGCTAATAATACAGTTAGCTGACAGATGGATTTATGACGTCTTTAGGACCCGCAGGTTGAACGCACATATTTAAGGTCGGTAAATCATTCCTAATAAAATTATTTCCATCTCAATTGTTTTGGGGGTCAATTCAATATAGCAAGAAAAAATACTAGATATCCTAAATACCGGAATGCATTTTTTTCCTCTTCATATTTTCTGAATTCATTAATATTTTGCGGGCCGGATGGGAAGCTTTGGCGGGCCGGATGTGGCCCGCGGACCGCCAGTTGACGATCCATGATCATGACGATCTCAAAGTTTCAATATATATTGAATTAAAACCCAATATAGTCACATGCATGATTTCTGATGCTCCTGCTTTGTTAATATTTGGACACTACTAACAAGTCCCTGGAATGTCGTCATTGTGACTCTTGCTGGTTTACCAGATGCCTATATTAGAATCCTATTTTTAAAGTGTAACCTCTGCATTACAGAATTGCTCCTGGTGCCACAGGCGCAATTCTGCCCCTGTTGGTTTACGGACTTGTAATGGCTTTCTTAATGGTTCGGATATTGAAATGCGAAGGTGGGGGGATCAGAACAAGTCTGCTCACAATAGTGAGGACCAATAATTGGAAGAGAAAATAATAAAGGAGAAAGAAAAGACAGGAACGTAATACCTGAAGGCTTAAACAGCCACAAACGAAAATAAACCCACAAAAACGGGCGAACTAAAAACCTAGTGAATGAACAACTAAATCTCCCGAGCTCCAGTAATGAGCAGAACGGAAAACTCAGCAAACAAAAAGAACACACTTGGCTACCGTAGCTCAAAGCCGGTAGAGTGTAAAACCAAAACGAAAGTAAAAAGAAAGACTGTCTCCGAGAGAACAGCAAAGTACAAAATAGATAGCACAAAACGCTACCAGGCAGAAAACAATCCTACACCCGATTAAGTAGCTCTAGCTAGTCCCCCCTGAACATAAACAAATTTTAACATCAGGAGGTCACTCGCACCTGGCTATACCTAGCTCGAATGCAATGTCGTAAGACAAACAAGCACTGGAGAAACGGTAGTGAAAAACTTAAATACCCTGCAGGCAGAAGCACAGGTGGAAGCAATAACGAGGCTGGCAAACCACAAAACGGAATGTGGAAAAAAATCTGATGATTCACAATCATGAAGACCGGACGAGAGCCGCAAAAGAAAAGAAAACACAAACCACTACAGGACTAGAGATAATTTTCCGTTGCACTTTTCTGTCTTGCAACCACATGAACTACAACTGCCGAAAAAGAGGAATGGCTACTCAGTCCCAGGATCACAGGTAAATATGCATAATGATAATGAGGGTAGGGACACAACTGGAGCAGATGATTTGCAATCAACCCCGTGAGACCCCTCGTTTCCCGCCAACTTATAAATAAATAAATTGTTCAAACTTGAACTTAAAGCAACTTCAAAAAGGTAAAACATAGGTGTCAACCTCTGGAGCCTTATTTTCACGCCTGCCAAACTGTATAAATTCACCAAAAACCATATAGAACATTATCTATTAAAATCACTAGCCACCACAGTTATTTGTCTGATTCAAGTTTATTTAATATATTCCTGAATTTAGCTTTTCACATAAGAGATTTCCCATCAGACCTTGCTGTTTTTTGGAGGGAAACAGTGCTACTTTGAACTCTAGCTCTGGAAGACGCCGCTGCTGCAGACGCCTCCGATTACTTTTACTGCCGATCATTTTTACCACGTTTATCTTCATAAACGTCTTTTCTTATTACAATCGATCTTAATGAATTTTATTGGTTTTTAGTTTTGTAGCAGTCGCTATCAAGATCGGACTGACTTCTGAGCGTCTGTCGGAGAAGTACACTACGGCACCGCCGCTCCTCGCGCCTTTCGGATTATCCAATATAAACTTAAATACACAGAGAGAGGAGATGCCACCACTTACCCGCTCATCCTGTGCAAACTGCCCTCTCCTACAAGAGAGGATTAAAGAGCTGGAGAGTCGGATTTCCGTGCTACATCAGATCCAGAGGGATGAGACCCTGATAGGCTCACCATGAACGCAGGGGCTACGGCAGGAGACGTGCAAGACGAGTCCGGTTCTTGGATACCAGGATCTTCAGATGCCCCAAATCCACTAACTGCTAGCTCAACTCCCTTGCAGACCCAGCAAGGGTCCTCCATTTGTAGCAAAAACAAAACTAGCAGTCGATCCTCCACAAAATTCCTTACACACTACATCGCTTTAAAGAACAGATTCGACATATTAGATGTTGAGGAATCCCCCCGCTTCAGAATCAGGCTGACGGTTCGTCTCCGTCTGTGCCCCCCCCCCCCTCTGCGACATCCTGTCGCGGTACGCTACCCTTCTCACGGGGGCTGTTGTCCGGGGCTGGCATCCGGGGAGCGTTGCCCAGTCTCTCCACTGCATCCCGCTGGTTCATCGTCTGCGCTTAGGGGGAGTTCCAGTCAGTCCAGTGCTGGTTCACCCCCAGTGTCTAGAGGGGCCCCCAGCAAGTTCAGTGCTCCACCAATGCGACCTCAGTCGCCAAAACCCTCGGTGATGATCATCGGGGACTCCATCATACGGCAAGTAAGATCAAAAGCAGCCCTGACATTCTGCTTTCCTGGCGCTAAGATATGTGATATTATACATGTGTTGCCCGATTTAATTGGAAGCCACCCGTCTGTTAAAAAAATTATAGTACACATCGGGACAAATGACATTCCACGGAAGGAATCAGAAATGCTGAAGCGAAATTTCATCAGTCTTTTTTATCTGCTGGTAGACTGTGGTAAAGACATTTTTATCTCCGGTCCAATCCCCACTCTCAGGCGAGGGAGGAAATCATTTAGCAGATTACTTAGCCTGCATTTGTGGCTGGAGTCGCAATGAAGCCACTTCTCTTTCTGTTTTATTGACAATTTTAATATTTTTTGGAGCATTCTGCACTTTTCAGGAAGGATGGTCTGCACCCAAACTCCCTTGGGTCAAATATATTATCATCAAACATCTTTTACAAGGCCCTTTCGGCCTCTACAACGTGACTCACGCACATCTCAACAACAGCAGCGGTAGCTCCCGTCTCGCCAACAAAGTTCGATGAGAAATGTGCTAGCTTCTCCGGTCGGCCTGATCACGGATTTCTATCTGTTATTACTGGGAAGAGAAAGTGCAAACCTAGGCTAAATGCCGGTCGCATTCCAAGTAATTTGGTTACTATTTTAGCTAAACCCTTGATCCAAACAAAGTCAGACATTAATCTTAATATGGCACTTTTAAATGTAAGATCCCTTACAAACAAGAGTTTTTTAATCAATGATTTTATCTCAGAAAAAACATTTAATTTTTTATTTTTAGTTGAAACATGGCTTAAGAACGATGGTATTGCAACTCTTGTTGAAGCCTGTCCCCCGAATTATAAGTTCTTTCAATCAGTAAGACAGGACAAAAGAGGTGGTGGTATAGCTACAATTTTCTCCGATCAATTTTGTTGTTCTGAAATTGATCTAGGTAGATTTTCAGCTTTTGAATACCTCGCTACTGTGTTAAAAGCTGAATCAAAGGTGATTATTTTAACAATATATAGACCACCCAAGCAATCATCAGTATTTCTTTCAGAATTTTCCGAGCTTATCTCCATTATTTCTATTAGCTATGATCGAATAATCCTGACTGGAGATATGAACATCCACATAAATAATACAACTGACTCTAAGGCTATGGAATTTATAAATCTCCTAGACAGCCTAGGATTAACACAACATGTTACAGAAGCTACTCGTCAGTTAGGTAATATACTATATCTGGTAATATCTCAAGGGATAACCATTAATAAGGTTATAGTGTCTGACATTACTATCTCTGATCACTACTGTGTGTTCTTTGATGCTATGTTAGATATACCGAGTAACAAAAGAGAATTTATTACTCGAAAAAGGTATTTAGATACCACAGCGGAAATAAAATTCTCCGAACTTGCAAACTCTTTTGATCCATGTACAGTACACTACTCGATCAACGAAATGGTTGATGTCTTTAATAGTGACTTGAGTAGCGCACTGAACATTGTTGCGCCAGTTAAGACTAAAAAGAGGTCACGTAATAAAACATCGCCATGGATAAATAACACTATCCGTGACCTTAAGAGAGTATGCAGGGCAGCAGAAAGAACATGGAGAAAAACGAAATTAGAGATTCACCGAAGCATTTTTAAAGAGCACACTACTATATATAACAAGGCTATTCGCTCTGAGAGAATTTTCAAAGATCATTACAGAGAATGGCGGCAACTCCAGGGTATTATTCTCAGCTATTGATCGTCTATTAAATCCCGCACCAACCTCTCAGCTTAGTTTCGGTATCAAAATGTGAGGAATTTTTTAAACAACAAAATAACTACTATAAGAGCTGGTATTGTTAGACACACCAGTAATACACACGATCTGCCTTGTAACAGACCAGCAACCTTGAGGAATTTTAATAAAATCTCTGAAGTAGAACTTTCTAAAATAGTATCACAGAGTAAATCATCAACTTGTAATCTTGACCCTGTCCCCACAAAATAAAAATAAAATGTTTTTAATAGTCTCTCTGAACCAGTTCGTAAAATAATTAATAAATCTCTTGAGACTGGAATTTTTCCCAACGCATACAAAACTGCTGTTGTTAAACCGCGACTGAAAAAATCTAATTTAGATGATAAAATTCTAAGTAATTATAGGCCTATTTCCAACATATCTTTCATGAGCAAGATACTTGAAAAAGTGGTTTTTAATCAACTTAATAACTTTTTAAATGAAAATGGTTCCTTGGAGAAATTCCAGTCTGGTTTTAGATCGAACCACAGCACAGAGACGGCTTTAATTAAAGTAACCAATGATCTTAGACTTAGTGCTTGTAAGGATCTGTGTTCTACTGGTTATTTGTATCTTTATTTTGTATTTATTGTTTATTCTGAGTTTGTAGTCTGGCTTGTTTATTTTCCGGTTTTTCCTAGTCGTCCTTTGTCTGCTTGTTTACATCTGATCTGTCACTCCCTGTTTACGTCTCTGTACCATTCGGGTGATCTCATTGGTGTTCGGGTTCCCTCTTGCTTCACACCTATCTCTGTGCACTTAGATTTACTAATTACCACTAACATACTAATGATAGATAAGATCTACTAACTCCATTAACAAACTAATTTGTATATACTTACTAATCATACTAACGGCAGGGGTGTGTATAGTTACTAATCTCACTAATATATTAGAGCGCACATTTTCATGCTGTTCTGTCCTTGCTAATCATTCTCAGCTGCAACTGATCTCTTCCTCCTGTCATCTTACTCTATGCACGATTTCCTGAAACTCCAGGTCATCTGTCATTGTGTATGTTTGGAATCCAGTCCGCGTTTTCCCTAGTTGTCTCTGTGGTTGTTTAATTGTTTCCCAGATGTATTTCATTGTCTCTCGTTTGGAACCCCGCCTTCTCACACACCTGATTCCCTTTGTGTCATCTGTATCTTGTGCATTTAAACCCCGTGTTACTTCCAGTCTGTGTCAGAACGTTGATTACCTTTTCCAGTGCCTACTATTTTCGAAAGCCTGAGATCTGTATAATTATTCCGCGACACCTGTTTGAACTACTATTCTTTTGCCTTGCCCTTATCTGTCCAGTCTGCCTGTTCGTTTTTGACCACGTTTGGATATCGACCATTCTCCTGCCTAATCCCTTTGTACCTACCTACCTCTGATCTCCTGGCTTGACCCCTGAACGGAATAAAGAACTCCTTTTGTCTAATCCTGTGGTCTGCGTCTGGGTCCTTTGCACGAACGTAACAGTACGTTCTGACCATTCTTGGACCCAGCGGACCCAAGCCACCTGCACGCCGCACTCCTGCGGCAAGGAGCCATGAGTGGCCAACAGGCGGTCATCGAGTCCGTGACCCAAGATCTGCGGTTTCTGATGGCCTGGGAGATCGATCCCTTCGGCCCGGATCCCTATGAAAACTACCTCATGGGGATCTGGGGGCAGAATCCGGAGTTCGCCCGCCGTCATGCCGACCACCACCCATCACTCCAGACTCCTCCACCCAGCTCCCACTCCGTTAGGCTCGGAGTGGTCTCCCTCCATCCTGATAACTCTGAGCCTAGCCACAACCTGGAAGCAGCTAAATTTAAGGGTACCCGTCTTGCCCTTTGCCCGAGGGGCTATGGACCCGGGAGGAAACGATGGAGTCCTGGTTCCCGGCTCCGTCGACGGGCTCAACCGCCCGTTGACGGGGGATCCATCGCCTTTCCGTCCCAGCCCAAGCCTCCTGTTCCGTCCCGTCTCCTGTCCCGTTCGGTCCCAGCTCTCCTGTCCCGTTCGGTCCCAGCTCTCCTGTCCCGTTCGGTCCCAGCTCTCCTGTCCCGTTCGGTCCCAGCTCTCCTGTCCCGTTCGGTCCCAGCTCTCCTGTCCCGTCCCGTCCCAGCTCTCCTGTCCCGTCCCGTCCCAGCTCCCCTGTTCCGTCCCGTCCCAGCTCCCATGTTCCGTCCCGTCCCAGCTCCCCTGTTCCGTCCCGTCCCAGCTCCCCTGTTCCGTCCCGTCCCAGCTCCCCTGTTCCGTCCCGTCCCAGCTCCCCTGTTCCGTCCCGTCCCAGCTCCCCTGTCCCGCCCCGGTCCGTGTACCCTGTCCCGTCCCGGTCTGTGCCTCCTGGCCCGTCCTGTTCCACGCCACCAGTCCCGTCCCGTTCCCTGCCTCCTCTCAAATTGCGGGACCAGCTAACCCCCTGTCCTGAGCGGCCGACCCCGCTAGCCTCCTGTCCTGAGCGGCCGACCCCGCTAGCCTCCTGTCCTGAGCGGCCGAGCCCGCTAGCCTCCTGTCCTGAGCGGCCGAGCCCGCTAGCCTCCTGTCCTGAGCGGCCGAGCCCGCTAGCCTCCTGTCCTGAGCGGCCGAGCCCGCTAGCCTCCTGTCCTGAGCGGCCGAGCCCGCTAGCCTCCTGTCCTGAGCGGCCGAGCCCGCTAGCCTCCTGTCCTGAGCGGCCGAGCCCGCTAGCCTCCTGTCCTGAGCGGCCGAGCCCGCTGACCTCCAGTCTGGAGCGGCCGAGCCCGCTAGCCTCCTGTCCTGAGCGGCCGAGCCCGCTAGCCTCCTGTCCTGAGCGGCCGAGCCCGCTGACCTCCAGTCTGGAGCGGCCGAGCCCGCCACCTCCTGCCCTGAGCGATGCAGCCGTCGCCGCCGGCCCCCTGAGCGATGCAGCCGTCGCCGCCGGCCCCCTGAGCGATGCAGCCGTCGCCGCCGGCCCCCTGAGCGATGCAGCCGTCGCCGCCGGCCCCCTGAGCGATGCAGCCGTCGCCGCCGGGCCCCTGAGCGATGCAGCCGTCGCCGCCGGCCCCCTGAGCGATGCAGCCGTCGCCGCCGGCCCCCTGAGCGATGCAGCCGTCGCCGCCGGCCCCCTGAGCGATGCAGCCGTCGCCGCCGGCCCCCTGAGCGATGCAGCCGTCGCCGCCGGTCCCCTGAGCGATGCAGCCGTCGCCGCCGGCCCCCTGAGCGATGCAGCCGTCGCCGCCGGCCCCCTGAGCGATGAAGCCGTCGCCGCCGGCCCCCTGAGCGATGCAGCCGTCGCCGCCGGCCCCCTGAGCGATGCAGCCGTCGCCGCCGGCCCCCTGAGCGATGCAGCCGTCGCCGCCGGCCCCCTGAGCGATGCAGCCGTCGCCGCCGGGCACCTGAGCGATGCAGCCGTCGCCGCCGGGCACCTGAGCGATGCAGCCGTCGCCGCCGGGCACCTGAGCGATGCAGCCGTCGCCGCCGGGCACCTGAGCGATGCAGCCGTCGCCGCCGGGCACCTGAGCGATGCAGCCGTCGTCGCCGGCCCCCTGAGCGATGCAGCCGTCGTCGCCGGCCCCCTGAGCGATGCAGCCGTCGCCGCCGGCCTCCTTAGCGATGCAGCCGTCGCCGCCGGCTCCCTGAGCCGGTCTCCTGAGCGATGTAGCCATCGCAGTCTGTCCTGTCTGCGCCACAGTCCTCCTGAGCGGTCCTGTCTGCACCGTCATCCTCCTGAGCGGTCCTGTCTGCGCCACCATCCTCCTGAGCGGTCCTGTCTGCACCGTCGTCCTCCTGAGCGGTCCTGTCTGCACCACCGTCCTCCTGAACGGTCCTGTCTGCACCGTCATCCTCCTGAGCGGTCCTGTCTGCGCCACAGACCTCCTGAGCGGTCCTGTCTGCGCTGTCGTCCTCCTGAGCGGTCCTGTCTGTGCCACCGTCCTCCTGAGTGGTCCTGTCTGCACCGTCGTCCTCCTGAGCGGTCCTGTCTGCACCACCGTCCTCCTGAGCGGTCCTGTCTGCACCGTCGTCCTCCTGAGCGGTACTGTCTGCGCCATCGTCCGCCTGAACGGCCCTGTCTGCGCCGCCGTCCTTGTTTCCCTCCTCCGGACCCCCTCCACCCACCCTGCTCTGTATTTCGGACATTACAAACTTTGAACATTACTTCACTACCTGCTGTCCCATTATCCCTCCTCCGGTCCCCCTCCACCCACCCTGCTCAGCACTCAGACATTTCTCCCCGAGCCCTTTTCACCCTCCTGAAACTAAGTACCTGCTACTCCATTATCCCTCCTCCGGTCCCCCACCACCCACCCTGCTTAGTGTTTGTCACTGCTGGGGACGTCTGGAAGCCGTCCCTTGGGGGGGGGGTACTGTAAGGATCTGTGTTCTACTGGTTATTTGTATCTTTATTTTGTATTTATTGTTTATTCTGAGTTTGTAGTCTGGCTTGTTTATTTTCCGGTTTTTCCTAGTCGTCCTTTGTCTGCTTGTTTACATCTGATCTGTCACTCCCTGTTTACGTCTCTGTACCATTCGGGTGATCTCATTGGTGTTCGGGTTCCCTCTTGCTTCACACCTATCTCTGTGCACTTAGATTTACTAATTACCACTAACATACTAATGATAGATAAGATCTACTAACTCCATTAACAAACTAATTTGTATATACTTACTAATCATACTAACGGCAGGGGTGTGTATAGTTACTAATCTCACTAATATATTAGAGCGCACATTTTCATGCTGTTCTGTCCTTGCTAATCATTCTCAGCTGCAACTGATCTCTTCCTCCTGTCATCTTACTCTATGCACGATTTCCTGAAACTCCAGGTCATCTGTCATTGTGTATGTTTGGAATCCAGTCCGCGTTTTCCCTAGTTGTCTCTGTGGTTGTTTAATTGTTTCCCAGATGTATTTCATTGTCTCTCGTTTGGAACCCCGCCTTCTCACACACCTGATTCCCTTTGTGTCATCTGTATCTTGTGCATTTAAACCCCGTGTTACTTCCAGTCTGTGTCAGAACGTTGATTACCTTTTCCAGTGCCTACTATTTTCGAAAGCCTGAGATCTGTATAATTATTCCGCGACACCTGTTTGAACTACTATTCTTTTGCCTTGCCCTTATCTGTCCAGTCTGCCTGTTAGTTTTTGACCACGTTTGGATATCGACCATTCTCCTGCCTAATCCCTTTGTACCTACCTACCTCTGATCTCCTGGCTTGACCCCTGAACGGAATAAAGAACTCCTTTTGTCTAATCCTGTGGTCTGCATCTGGGTCCTTTGCACGAACGTAACAGTGCTGCTGCAGGCAGGGTCTCAATTCTTATCCTCTTGGACTTGAGCGCAGCATTTGATACACTTGATCATAGCATACTAATCAATCGATTGGAAAACTGGGTTGGACTATCTGAATGTGCACTGAACTGGTTTCGAACATATCTTATAGATAGAAAATTTTATGTTAGTTTGGGAGATTTTGTATCTGAGAAACATGATATGACCTGTGGTGTTGCACAGGGAAGCTGTCTTGGTCCTCTTCTTTTTTCATTATATATGCTACCTTTAAGTGAGATTATCAGAAAACACAATGTCGACTTTCATAGCTATGCTGACGACACACAGTTGTATATTTCTGTTGAGCCGAATGATTCAAGTGCATTATGCTCCTTGACTAACTGTCTGTCTGCAATCGATCGATGGATGAGCAATAATTTCTTTAAACTTAACGAAGATAAGACAGAAATACTTTTAGTCGGCCCCAATGCCAAAAGGGAAGCACTTTTTAATAGGTTAGGAAACTTAGCTCACAAGATTAAATCGGAAGTAACTAGTTTAGGAGTAATTTTAGATTCTGATTTAAGTTTTAAAACCCATATAAATAAGGTGACCAAAACAGCTTTCCTACGTTTGAGAAATATTGCCAAAGTCCGGTCGTTTTTAACCCAACAGGATGCAGAGATGTTGATTCATGCTTTTATTTCAAGTAGATTGGACTATTGCAATGCACTTTTTACTGGTCTTCCTAAAAAGTCAATAGATAAACTGCAGCTAATTCAGAACTCTGCTGCCAGACTTTTAACAAAAACAAGGAAGAGAGAACACATTACTCCAGTTTTAGCTGCATTGCATTGGCTCCCTGTTTCTTTTAGAATTGATTTTAAAGTCCTTCTACTCGTTTTTAAAGCTCTTAACAATTTTGCACCCTTTTATATTGCTGATTTCCTGTCTTTTTATGTCCCCTCACGAGCCCTAAGGTCCTCCACAGCTGGGCTTTTAATTGTTCCTGAGGTCCCCAAAGGGAAAATTGGGGCATCTGCTTTTAACTTTTATGCACGTCAGCTGTGGAACTCAGTGGACATTTTTAAACGACAGTTGAAAACATACCTTTTTAATATTGCTTTTAACTAACTCCTTTTAATTTGTAATTATTTTTAACTATTCACCTTACCTATTTTTATTATACTTGTGATTTTTGCATTGTGTGGAACTATTTTTATGTTTTTACATGTGTTATTACTCATTGTATAATGTAAAGCACTTTGGGCTGCATTCTGTATGAAAAGTGCTATATAAATAAAGTTATTATTATAATAATGAGTGTGTAACAAATTCAGCAAGGTGCTCATTTTAAAACGGTGCAGGAGATACTTACAACCCAGTGCAGGAGAGATACATGGATAGGCCTACCACAATTTCCTAAATTATTGTTTAGGAAATTGCATGAGCTTGTGGCACTTTTAATGCAGTTTTGCTATCTTACTAGCCTACATAACTTTTATAGCCTAATTAGGCTACGTTAGCATAAATGTACATATGTATATAATTTTCTAATAACAGTTAACGGTGTTAAAGACTAGTTAGCCATGAATTGATTTACAAATAAACTTGTAGTAAACTCCCTAAATTGAGGCCACCACATTAAAATGCAACAGAACATTAGTTAATTTCGGTCAAAATTGCATAAACATAAAAATTACAGTCATAACCATTTCGGCTAACTTCGCTAGGTTAACTAACGTTAGATAGCTGGTTGTTAGGTAGCCTATCTTGTGGGCTACTGACTACAATGTCTTCGTGGTTCATTGTCATAAAGCGTATTTTTAGATCATAACTTACAGTCCTTACTTGCTTTTCCCACAGCCTCAGAAATCGAGATAATATCAGAGAGAGAAAAAGAAAATGTGATTGCAGCGATTAAATTAATTATGTTGGAAAACGTTTTTTTTTTTTAAATGTTAGACTACAATTTCCGTATCATAACCTTATACGCCAGTATAACTTCGAAGAGTTGGAAAAAACGTATTTTATACGGGCAAACTTGACACCTATGACAAAATGAAATCAAACTAATGGAACAGGCTAATGCGTTTTGTTTCTTTCTTTCCTTGTTTTTTTTTTTTTTTTAAATCCGGTGTTGTTAACAAGAGTAACGGACGCTCGTTTTTTTTTATAAAGCAACATCCAGTGTGGGCGGCTGGAATAAACACTATGTGATCCAATCCTTTTTTTTTATTTTTTAAGCTAAATAACATTATTTGTTGATATAGTTTAATTATGTCATTTATCCCCATAACCCAAAACTAGTGTTATTAATTTAATATGGAAGGAAAAGATAATATTTCATAGCATAACTTGTAAAAAGGTTTTCATAAGCAACATGCAGTTGCCCGCACATCCCCCCCTGCATATATACACTGCTTAAAAAAATTAAGAGAACACTTAATCATCACAGTATAACACCAAATCAATTAAACCAAACCAGTCATGCTGGATGATGTTGCAGGCAGCATAACAATCGCCACAGCATCTCCAGACTCTTTCACGTCTGTCACATGTGCTCAGTGTCAACCTACTCTCATCTGTGAAGAGAACGGGGCGCCAATGGCGAACCTGCCAATTCTGGTGTTCTCTGGCAAATGCCAGAAAACCTCTCTATATGAGGGTGGCATGAGGGCCCGACATGCTGTAGTGGGACTTGTGCTCACAGCCCAGCACCGTGCAGCTCGATTGGCATTTGCCAAAGAACACCAGAATTGGCAGGTTCGCCGTTGACGCCCCGTTCTCTTCACAATAAACCCAGATAATAATAAACTCTCCCGCTGCAAAAGCCCGTCCTCTGCAGCGAGTGTCATACCACCGCTTCTGCTTAAAGCCGGCGGAGGCCTGGGCCTTGCGGGCGAAGTCGTGAGCGACGAGGAGGCGGTCCCGCAGCCGGTGGTAGTACTCCTCCCAAGTACGGCTTGGTTATTCCACTGGACTCCTGAGCTCCCCTCCGAACATCAGGGCAGCAGGGGTGAGTTGGCTGGACTCCTGCATGGCTGACCTGTAAGCCCACAGGACCAGTGGCAGGTGGCGATCCCAGTCCCGCTGGTGCTGGCTGGCTAAGATGGCTAGCTGGGTAGCTAGCGTGCGGTTAAATTGCTCGACGAGGCCGTCGCTTTGGGGATGGAGTGGCGTCGTTCGGGTATTTGTCACGCCCAGCCGCTTGCAAACCTCAGCCAGCAACTGGGACTCGAAGTTGCACCCCTGGTCACTGTGGAGCTCAGCAGGGGCCCCGAAACGGGTGAACATTTCCTCCATGAGCCTTTCCGCCGTCGTCGCCGCACTCTGGTCTGGTATAGCGAACGCCTCCGGCCACTTGGTGAAGTAATCCATTGCTACTAGAATGTAGCGATTGCCGGAGTCGGTGACGGGGAAGGGCCCGAGAACATCCACCCCCACCCGTTCCATGGGGGCCCCCACCAGATGTTGTTGCAGGGGTGCTCGGGAGCGTTGATTAGGCCCGTTCTGTGCCGTGCAGGAGTCGCAGAAATGGACGTGGAGCTCGACGTTCTGACGACACCCCAGCCAGTAAAACTTCCCCCTCAGCCGGTGCAGGGTTTTGTTATTTCCGAAGTGGCCCGCCCCCACCGAGCCGTGGACCAACCTGAGGACATCAGGGCGGAGCGCCCGTGGCACCAACAGCTGCAGAATGTCGCTGCTCTAGCCCGGAGCCTGCCACCATCTGTAGAGGACGCTGTCGTGCTGCACCAAGCTGCTGTACAGGCTGTGGTAGCTCTTAAGCTCTGGGCTCTCTGCCGACACCACCGACCGCTCGAGGCGCTGCCCTGCCTCCAGCCAGCCCCGTACCTTGCCCAGCGTGCTGTCTACTTCCTGGGCCTCTCACAGCTCCATGGGCGTCAGCAGCAGCCACCCCTCTGCGTCGCCGCTGGCCTGGACCACCGCCACATCTGGGCTCACCTGGTCCCGTTCCTCTTGGCGGCTACAGTAGCGACACTCCTGGGCTGCACACGGCCGGCGCGATAAAGCGTCTTTGTTTCCATGAAGTCGGCTTGCCCGGTGCCGGATTTCAAAGTCATAGCCTTGCAATTGTTCCAGCCAGCGAGCAACTTGCCCCTCAGGGTCTTTAAAATTTAAGAGCCAGGTGAGCGAGGCGTGGTCGGTGCACAGGAGGAAGTGTCTCCCTCCGGAGAAGCTGGCACTTCTTTGGGTTTAGCCTCAACCCCGCCTGGCGGATTGCAGCTAGCACATCAGTCAGGTTAGCGAGGGCCTGCTGGAAGTCGCTGGCGTGTACCAGGAGGTCGTCTAGGTACACGACATAGCTCTCAGCCAACTCTCTACCTGTAGTGAGAGCAGAGATATAGCCCCAAACGACTGCACATGTACCAGGTATCTGCTTTACTGTGAACTACAACTGCCAAAAACTTTTTATAAAATAAATAAAATACTATACAGTGGGGTGCCCAAATTTTAGCACCTTGCTGTATTGTACTGAGATTGTCATATTAGTGCATCCCTAATTTTGAGAGTGGGCAAGAAGAAGATACCTGTGATGCTGGCATCACAAGGCTTTTGGAAATGGTCTTGACACACACACACACACACACACACACACACACTCACACAAGTGGCAATGGGCTTGAATACACGTTTGTTCGTTACCATATTCCTTTGTAAATGTTTGTTTAAACACTTACCTGCAGTTGGAGCGCACCCAGCACCGAAGAGTAGCAGCACTGAAGTAGCAGCACCGGAAAAGAAAACGAACATGCTGTGTTAATAAAAGCTAGCTAGAATTCATTGATTCACATTTTTATAGTTATTCTATAACATTATTGTTATCATTGCCATTGTAAATATTTGTAAATACAATGATTTCTGTAGACCCCAGGGTATGTAGATAGTATTAGTTACATGAGGTCAGAAGGTACAGAAGTTACTTAAGGGCTGAGAGTCTGCGGTCATTGCAGTTATTTCTGGAGAAAAACCTGAAAAGTGGCAAACTCTCTGTGCTGTATAGGTATGGTGCATGCAAAGGCCAAGGGGTGACATTACACTGAAACATGTAGCATATGTTAATGTTTTCATAATTTACATTTTAAAGCTCACATTTCTGCCATTTCCTGTGATTTTTAATGCTAACTGCAATGGTATCTACATTATTATGCAAGTGCCAGTGCGAATGTGAGTGGCACAAACTGTGACAATTGTGAGTGTCAATGCTAATGCGGATGAGATTTTAATGTTATTGACCAATTAAAACGCATAGTGTAAGTCAGTCACAGACGACATAATTTTGGCACTGTTGGCTGCCCATAGTATGGAGTTCAGTAGTTCAGTTCCTACTATTTGTATGGAGAGGAATTCATGCGACATCACTTTTCAATGGTGATGAGTCGAAGATGTGTCAAAATGAAAAGCAAAACCTTCATCCCTATACTGAAAAACAATCAGTGGGGATTTTCTTTAAAAGTGATGGACAAGGGATTCTAAAACTTCAAATAACTACAACATATCACAGAAGGATGTATCCACTACACACCCACCAAATATCTTTTCAAAAAATGTCAATAGGTATATTGACATACATCTCAAAGTCAGCTAATAAACTCAGTCTTGAAAGGACTCAGGATTGTAGGGGTGTGGTCTACATTACATGTCATTTAGCAGACAGCTTTATCCAAAGCGACATAAAGTAAGTGCATATAGAAACGTCATCGAAGTAACTCCAGAACAGATAAGACAAAGCACATCCTTCCCATAAAGTAGCAGCTATCTCTAGTAATGAACATCGAATGCAGTTCACAGTAAACTGGGTAAATCAGCTCTATTACAATTCTATTCTAAATACTATTATAAACTTCAAAATCTAAATCCACGCCCTCAATCCGAGTGCCATCGACGTCATCCAGCCCTACATGTTTGAACCACAGAACTGTTCTTATGCAGTTATGTGGTTTGAACCCGGCGAGGAATTAATGCAATCAATTCAAAGTAAAATACAGTGCAGCTGCTATCAGGAGATAAATAAATCAAAGTTAAGTTCACGTAAACGCTAAGCAGAGTAGCCAAACCACGAGACCGTAGTGACACATTCAATTACAATAGATTAAGACATCAGTTTTCAATGTTATTATTGCTTACTGTTTGAGCTAGACTGCTTGCGTTACTACCCTTTTCTCAGTTGGTAGGCTGGGGTGTTGGTCCCATGATCACATGAAGCAGTGAGGTGGTTCGCAACTCCCAACAAAAAAGAACTACTACTTGTATAATTACAATTATTTATTGTGCTGAACAATGTTTATATTGCCTTCCGGTTTAATGCAGGTTTTGTTTGACGTGTGAGTGGAAGCGAGTCGATCACCCGCAAGAAGGACTCGAAAATGTTAACATACCTCGACTTTCAGAGAAAGCGCTACACCAGAGAGAAGTTGTCTTCAACAGCCTCCCTTTCCTGTCCTTTGAAGTCTGTCCTTGAGGCACTCTGGTTAAAAGTAAAAAATTCAAAACACAAAATGTATCAAAAATGTTTTAAACAGTTTTAATATACAGTATGAGTTAGATACTATGTCAATTTAAAAATAATTAATTAATCTTGTCTACCTTTGATGGCAGTAACTTTGAGGTGTCAAACGGGTATTTGCCAGAACTTTTTGCAGAGTTGCATTAGTGTCAGGGAGCCCCAGATGGCTACAGCCAACGATCTGCTAAATATTTTACTTGAGTCCAATCGTGAACCTTTTAAGAAAATTTATTTTAATGCAATTAGTTTCTCTACCTTTCCTAGAGACATATTACCATTTATTAAAATCCACAAATTTACAAATAAATGTATGAATGGATATATTAGATGAAGCAATTTAAGGAAAATATTTTCTTGAAGATGTAGGCTACCTTTGTAACAGGATCATTCCATGTCATTTGGCTAAATGGCTCCAAGTCATCAAGGGTCTGACGTATCAAACACGCCTTAAACCATCACTCTGCTGCCAGAAATACAGTAGATATGGATGGAAAACTTGAAGGGTTTCTTCTCCTGACTTATTTTTCCAGAGTTCAATAGGAAAATTTGTCAGGAGAAACAACCCTTCAAGTGATCCATCCATATCTACTGCATATCTGGCAGCAGAGTGATGGTTTGAGGCTTGTTTGATACCTCACACCCTTGATGACTTACAGCCATTTTACCAACCATGTATTCCATGCTGTTCCAGCATAATGTACATCTCAATCTAGTCCCATCCCCCAATTCCCATCGAGATCCATTCAGAGATGTTATAGTATCGCTTGTAAGAGTACCAGAAAATAAGATATCAAGAGTCTTTTGATGTTGTTGGGTCGCAGACATCAGGAAGTCGAGAAAGTTTTGGTGTTAATAGCTACCATTACCATAACTGAAAAAAATAAACTAGCTACACAATGGTAGCCAACTGACTTAAAAACATATCAAAATCAAAATCTATTTCAGCCGCTTTCAATGGTCTAATAATGCAACGTTAATCACCTCCTTTAGCTTTGGCTATCCGTAATGGATGTCAGCCGGATAGCTATGGTTTTAGCTCTAAAAAGGGACACAATAAATGAAACTTTAAAAGAAGCTTTTACTCTGTGCCACATGTGCTTTTTCTTTACTCTGTTAGAAGAAAAACTAAATTAAAAATACCTCTGGAAGCAGCTATCCCGGAGACCAAGCAGCTATGTCTTTATAAAACTGCTTAAGGAAATGACAACTCAATGAGCATGCAAGAATCCCTACTTCCGATGTATTTAAACTACAGATCCAAATTGTTTGCTGCAAATTTCCTATGAAATCCAAAAATTATTAACATCCATGTAGGGTAAAGATAACATAACAATGTGTTTATCATAAAACTGTTCTTTAGCAATTTTAAAATGGCTGACAGTACAAAGAAAATATATTTAATGTTTTACCTTATCAACTTTATTGATTTTTTGTAAATATATGCCAATTCCAAATGTGATGCCTTCAACACGTTCCAAAAAGGTTGAGATACCTCAGACCCTTGATGACTTACAGCCATTTAGCCAACCATGGGTCCCATACATAAATGGACTGCACTTATATAGCGCCTTTATCCAAAGCGCTTTACAATGGCCTCTCACTCACCCGTTCACACACACATTCACACACCAATGGCGGCAGCTGCCATGCAAGGTGCTAGCCTGCTCATTGGGAGCAATTTGTGGTTCAGTGCCTTGCCCAAGGACACTTCGACATGTGGACAGGAGGAGCCGGGGATCGAACCACCAATCCTGCGATCAGCGGACAACCCGCTCTACCTCCTGAGCCACAGCCGCCCCATACTATTCCCGTGTAATTTACAGCTTAATCTAGTTCCACCCTCCAATTCCCATAGAGATTCATTCAAATGCACTTGGAATGTGTTGCATGCATGAAATTTGCAATTAGCGTATATTTACAAAGATCAATGAAGCTGATAAGGTAAAACATTAAATATCTTTTCTTTGTACTGTTTTCAATTAAATATATGTAAAAGAGAATTTACAAAACATTGCTTTCTTTGTGTGCCTTTTACATACTGTCCCAACTTTTTTGGAATTGGGGTTTGTAAATAGCCTAATTCGTGGTTATCCAAAAATACATAATAAAGTAATTGCTACATCTTACCTGCAAGCCTTGAAATGTATTATTTGCTTCGTTTCATTATCGTACCAATATAATATGAAGATGATATTCATATTATTGTACTATAATGCTTTGTGAAGGGTATCATTGTTTTAAAGAAGGTAAGCAACCTTCCTACTTTTCTTATGGCACGATCGCATTCTGCGAAAAATATAGCCCAGCTATAATTACAAAATTAGCTGGAATTTTACTGGGGTTAGCCTGTATGTAGCTACTCGTAGCTGGGGAAATAACAGCTTCCTTATCCAGCAGATCAGCTCGACTGAAAATTAAATGTGAAAATTAAATAATCTACGGTTATCATATGCCATATGCAAGTCATATAGCTAAACTATACTGGATACTTGGCAGGACCCCAACAATCACCATCAAGTATTTCTTTAAATGTTTTAGCTATAGGCTACTACAACTCCTGGCTCAACTATTTGACCCAAATCCCCCCTTTCTGCAGGAAATGCCAAATAGCAATAATATACCCTAAAACATAAATTAAACAATATTTTTTTAAAGTGACTTCATTAACCAACAAAATGTAAATAACTGCTTTCATCCACAGTCAGCACTGAAACTCACACTGAACGGTGTCGTGCAGTGTGAGTAATTGTTTACAAAAATATTTGACATAAATAGGCCAGCAAGGGCACAGTGTGAACATTTTTAAACCTCTGCTTAATGAATACAATATGCAATAGTAGTAGTTTCATGCTGAAAAACGAAACTTGAAGTGTTTTAAAAGCTATAACTCGTCTAAAATTAATGTGTGTTTACTGTTCACAATGTGGACCGTGGTGTGAGCTGCCATGATGATGTGATGTCAAGTTCTTCCGAGTCGGAGGTCGGGGTTGATTTCCCGATCCCTGATTTCCGACATGGATCTCCTATTTGAAAGAGCGTTTTATTACATTTTCCCTCGTCCGATATCGGGCTTCCTAGTTGGAAATGAATAAACGAATACAGCATTAGCATCAACCACGAATACGCTTTGCTGTTAAATCTCCTTTTGTTTATTACCCGACGTCACCCTCGTCGTAGCAACTTTAACTTTTAACTTAAACAATTTAACCAAGAAAAGAATTTTCACTTACCACGTAAGCTCACCTGCATCGGATTAATCTGATCAAAAATCTGTTATTCATCAGGATGATGACTTTAGTTGTTATTGAGTGCGTTTACATGCACTCAATAATCCGATCATATTCGGAATATGGCTGTTATCGGATTATTCAAATTGTCATGTAAACGCAATATTCCGAAAAGCTTTTTCGGAAAAAAGCAGTTATCGGAATATGAGAAATCCGATAACTACACCTGGATTTCTGCCGTTTTTTTCGTTTTATTGGTTGCATGTAAACGCTTATTCCGATCTAGTTCGTTTTTTTAAATCTGCGCATGTGCGTGTTTGACAGCAACAGCCATTCCGGATATTGTTAGTAACGTAACGCTAACGTCAAAACAGTTGAGAGGTCAGAGAGAGATGTCAACCAACGGGAGAAGTCATTTCTGGAGCGAGGAGGAACCCCTCCTGATGTTATCCGAAATAATAAAGAGGAATATACTTCATCTCATAGATGGGAAAAAAGTTAGAAACGCGGAAATAATGAGCACGTTTACATGCACTCAATAATGCTCTTATGGGTTTCGTCATCATATGGTAAATTAATTCACCGATTCAGAATGGAGAGGCAACTTCAGTATGGCTCGGAGATCATTTATGAAACTTTGTGGTTTGGTACAGAACATAATGAGCCCTGACGAAGTGACAGTGCGTCCAGCTGTACCTCTTCAAATGCGAGTCGCAATAGCGCTGTACAAAGTCGGTAGCTGCGGGGAGTACAGGCTGATAGCGAATCAGTTTGGTGTCCACAAGTCTACGGTCTGAATCTCTCCCACCAGTCCTTGCTCTTAACGAGCATCCAGCACTGCCGGGTCCTTAACAGTGCTGGAGGAAGGCCTATTCTGGGTCCAATAATCAGCGCTTGTTGTAACATAAAAGTTCTTCGTCGTCTTCTGCTCATAACACAGAACGCTTGAAAGACAGTGTTAGTTGCCAACCGCAACCATAACATCTGCCATATGACGACGAAACCCATAAGAGCATTCCTGTCTAAGGGCCCTGTCACACTATTGCGTATCGTACTAGCGTATGCCAGCGTATGAAAAATACGCAATAGTGTGACAGGGCCCTTAGACAGGAATGCTCTTATGGGTTTCGTCGTCATATGGCAGATGTTATGGTTGCGGTTGGCAACTAACACTGTCTTTCAAGCGTTCTGTGTTATGAGCAGAAGACGACGAAGAACTTTTATGTTACAACAAGCGCTGATTATAAGTCAGCGCCTTTTACCGCTGTACCACCGCAGCGGCCCCGGCTATTATGTTTTGAATAGGCTCCTCATATGCATACTAGATAGACCTACTTATTTTTATTCAAGAACATTTAAGCATATCTACGTGGTCGGGAGTGAGTCGTGTGCGCAGCCTGTTTATTAGCTCTCGAAATCCCTCACCGTCAACGGTGCTTATTGTCATAATGTCCTTTTCAACCATGTTGCATACCCTCTGAGTAATAGCCTACAGTCATTAAAGAGTCAATACTTCTTTCCTGGTTGTAGTGGTGTGTTGCGTTCCCCATCCTGAGAACCGAGAATGTGGAAAGGCCGACGGTTATATAGGCACTTTGTCACGTGATAGCGGTACGCTGGACATGCGCAGTTCATACGCTACTCATACGCTAGCCATACGCACATTACGCTAGCCATACGCTGGCGATCCGCTACTCATACGCTACTCATAGGTTCAATGCGGTAAGTATCCGAAAAATTCTGTATTTTCAAGGGCTTTTTGTGCGTATGAAAATTATTTTATGAATTTACATACGCAACTCATACGTTTCTCTCATACGCTATAGTGTGACAGGGCCCTAACGTTACCATGTTTAACGTTACTTTCTTATACGTTATAGGCTGCTGTTCTTTCTTAGGGCCCTGTCACACTATAGCGTATGAGAGAAACGTATGAGTTGCGTATGTAAATTCATAAAATAATTTTCATACGCACAAAAAGCCGTTGAAAATACAGAATTTTTCGGATACTTACCGTATTGAACCTATGAGTAGCGTATGAGTAGCGGATCGCCAGCGTATGGCTAGCGTAATGTGCGTATGGCTAGCGTATGAACTGCGCATGTCCAGCGCATGTCCAGCGTACCGCTATCACGTGACAAAGTGCCTATATAACCGTCGGCCTTTCCACATTCTCGGTTCTCAGGATGGGGAACGCAACACACCACTACAACCAGGAAAGAAGTATTGACTCTTTAATGCAGTGGTTCTCAAACTTTTTCTGTCACGCCCCACTTTGGAGGAAGAAAAATGTTCATGCCCCACCGCCCTTTTTATTATCAAGGTTTTTCGCGGACCTCGATTGTAATTGTTGACGGGGGGGGTGCAATCAAGATTTTTTAAATTTTTATACAAGCTTCATTTATCGGTTTATTTAACGTATGTACCGCGGGTGTGCGTCCGCGTCTGTTATATCGTAAAAGTTAATCCCCGTTAACCAGCCACATAGATACACGCGTCAGATTTATATAAAACAAATAAAATAAAAAAATTGGTTCCGCGCTGCATTTCTGCATTTCCCCCTGCGCCCCCCCTGTAATACCACTGCGCCCCACAGTTTGAGAAACACTGCTTTAATGACTGTAGGCTATTACTCAGAGGGTATGCAACATGGTTGAAAAGGACATGATGGCAATAAGCACCGTTGACGGTGAGGGATTTCGAGAGCTAATAAACAGGCTGCGCACACGACTCACTCCCGACCACGTAGATATGCTTAAATGTTCTTGAATAAAAATAAGTAGGTCTATCTAGTATGCATATGAGGAGCCTATTCAAAACATAATAGCCTATGTTTTAAGTTGACTGTTCTAGGCTAGGTCTACTAGTTTAACTGTCGCCTTTCAATTTCTTTTCTGTTAAAGTAGCCTATACACGCCTTCATATTCTATTTTTGTTATGCTACAATAATGCCTGTTTCTCAAATGTTACAATTCATATTTGATTGAGGAATATAACATGCATTTTGTATTCTGTCTATCATAAGCTATATTTAGCTTTTATGTTATCAATTAATCGACGATTGTTTGTTAAGGTTAACAACTATCAATTAAGGAAATTCCTTAAAATTTGCATCCCTACTATGTACCATTATTACCATGTGCCATTATTAATGATCAGTTGATCATATGAATAAACGTTTTTTAAACTTACTTCTGGTGTTTTTCATACTTTTATAATACATCAAATGATATGTAATTTATAAGTACCCCTGACCCCTAGAATAATAAACTGCACTTTACACTTGACTTTAAACTATACAATTGTTCTAAATCATCCTGTCTTGCCATGGAACTGCACCTGCACCTGAGTTGGCCCAGTGCTTCTTTCAATCGTCAGGCATACGCCAAGATGTCTATATACGTTGCAGATACGTCAGACATACGTTAGAAGTACATTACTCATGCGCTATCAATACGCTAGCTGTACGGTACACCTTCATGTCAGCGTATGTCAGCGTATGACCAGCCTACTCGACCTATGAGTAACGTACCTCTAGCGTAATTCTAGCGTAATTCTAGCGTATTCCGCGTATGCCTAGCGTATGCTTAGCGTATAAACCATACGTCCGAACACGCACAAAATTTTTAAGCATGCTTAAAAAACTTTTTGTGCCTCGCCGTATGCCAGCGTATGCCACCGAATGCGACCGTGCTTGAAACGTATACAACCTATGCCTAACGTACCCCTAGCGTATGTCAGCGTATATCAGCGTATGAGTGATATTTTTCAAACGCTGGCATACGCTAGTACGATACGCAATAGTGTGACAGGGCCCTTATGTAACTAACGTTAGGCTATAGTTAACGTGTTTACTAACTTACGGTTACGCATACCAACCAGCGTGGTTTCTAGCAACCCAACAGGAAGTATAGTCACGTTATGTATAAACGTTAAAATATGTAATTTATAATATATAACGTTAGGCTAATATATGTTTCTAATTTACGTTTGAGTTGCACATCGCGTTCAGGGAAAGAAATCGGAATATTGACTGAATCATGTAAACCTGGATTTTTCCCATTATCGAATTACTTAAATGCATGTAAACGCATTTATCGGATTATTGCCATGTAATAACGTTATATATTATAACTTACATATTTTAACGTTTTTACATAACGTGATTATACTTCTTGCTGGGTTGCTAGAAACAGCACGCGGGTTGGTATGCGTAACCGTAAATTAGTAAACACATTAACTATAGCCTAACGTTAGTTACATAAGAAAGAACAGTAGCCTATAACGTATAAGAAAGTAACGTTAAACATGGTAACGTTATGGCCCTGTCACACTATTGCGTATCGTACTAGCGTATTCCAGCGTATGAAAAAATATCACTCATCCGCTGATATACGCTGACATACGCTAGGGGTACGTTAGGCATAGGTTGTATACGTTTCAAGCACGGTCGCATACGCTGGCATACGGCGAGGCACAAAAAGTTTTTTAAGCATGCTTAAATATTTTGTGGGTATTCGGACGTATGGTTTATACGCTAAGCATACGCTAGGCATACGCTGGCCATACGCTATTTTCAAGGGCTTTTTGTGCGTATGAAAATCATTTTATTAATTTACATACACAACTCATACGTTTCTCTCATACGCAATAGTGTGACAGGGCCAATAGACAGGAATGCTCTTATGGGTTTCGTCGTCATATGGCAAATGTTATGGTTGCGGGTGGCAACTAACACTGTCCTTCAAGCTTTCTGTGTTATGAGCAGAAGACGACGAAGAGCTTTAACGTTACAACAAGCGCTGATTATTGGACCCAGAATAGGTCTTCCTCCAGCACTGTTAACATTACATTACATTATAGGCATTTAGCAGACGCTCTTATCCAGAGCGACTTACACAGCATTTCTTTTGCATTTATACATAGTATCCATTTATACAGCTGGATATATACTGAAGCAATGCAGGTGAAGTACCTTGCTCAAGGGTACAACGGCAGTGTCCGACCTGGAAATTGAACCTGCAACCTTTCGGTTACAAACCCAGTTCCTTAACCATTATACCACACTGCCACCCTGTTAAGGACCCGGTAGTGCTGGATGCGCGTTAAGAGCAAGGACTGGTGGGAGAGAGTGGTGCTAAATTAATTCACCGATTCAGACCGTACACTTGTGGACACCAAACTAGTTCGCTATCAGCCTGTACTCCCCGCAGCTACCGACTTTGTACAGCGCTATTGCGACTCGCATTTGAAGAGGTACAGCAGGAAAGCACTTCGTCAGGGCTCATTATGTTCTGTACCAAACCACAAAGTTTCATAAATGATCTCCGAGCCATCTTGAAGTTGCCTCTCCATTCTGAATCGGTGAATTAATTTACCATATGACGACGAAACCCATAAGAGCATTATTGAGTGCATGTAAACGTGCTCATTATTTCCGTGTTTCTAACTTTTTCCCCATCTATGAGATGAAGTATATTCCTCTTTATTATTTCGGATAACATTAGGAGGGTTTCCTCCTCCTCGCTCCAGAAATGACTTCTCCCGTTGGTTGACATCTCTCTCAGACCTCTCAACTGTTTTGACGTTAGCGTTACGTTATTAACAATATCCGGAGTGGCTGTTGCTGTCAAACACGCACATGCGCAGATTTAAAAAAACGACCGAGATTGGAATAAGCGTTTACATGCAACCAATAAAACGAAAAACACGGCAGAAATCCAGGTGTAGTTATCGGATTTTTCATATTCCGATAACTGCTTTTTTTCCGAAAAAGCTTTTAGGAATATTGCGTTTACATGACAATTTGAATAATCCGATAACAGCCATATTCCGAATATGATCGGAATATTGAGTGCATGTAAACGCACCCATTGAGTGCATGTAAACGCACCCATTGATACAAAGTTTCCATTTCAACCTAATACATCGGTGACCATTACCATCAGAAAGTGAATGTTGATTCCACCATTAAAAATGGGTTGATGACCGATAGCTAGTGATGCTTATAACACAATATCAATGGTGATTCAATACTTCCTTGCTATCTGGGTAGTTGCGCCTTGATCTGTTCAATAAGGTTAATGCAGGGATGTCAACTTTGAGTGGGGCGAGTGAGAATAGATTTTCGGTGACCCAACTCGACCCGACTCACCCCACCTGACCAATCACTGCCTCACGAATGAAAAAATCCATTCACAGATCCCTCTAACCCCACCCCAACAAACAGTAGTATATAACATCAGTTCTAGAAGTTTGGCGAATAGTAAGAAGCTGGGCCTTGGGTGATTGTTTCTACATACAATTTAATGTATGAATATGGAGATGGTTATTTTCTCCTGTACAGATTGAGGACTCGTAGAAGTTGTTTGTGGTGTAATGATTTAGACATGAAGAGTTAAGAGTTGATGTTGGAGAATTGATTTGTCAACCATCAATGCAACATCTCATAAAAAATGGGAAGGTCAGAAACGGGGACTTCCACATTATATAGGGCCTAATTGAATATAAAATGAACAACTTCAATGATTCATTCATTTGGAATGGAGAAAATAACCATCACCATATTCACTTAGAAGAAAACATTAAATATTATAAAGAAACAATACTCCAAGGCCCAGCTTCATAGTACTTGTCAAACATAGAGAGCTGGTATTGTATTGTGGTCATCAGAGTGGGATTGGTGTGGGTTTTCGGGGGTCCATGGCTTTATTTTGACCATTTATTTGGAATCCTCGTGTCTTCATAATTACAAGGAGCAATTTGGTACAAATTGGATGATTGCTAGTAGGCTACTATATATTTACAGAATAGTATATGAATCCTACAACAGTAAAGGTCCAGTCTGGGTCCAATCAGTTAGCTTAATTTCTCAATTTCTTCAATTAATTCCTACAAATATCTACTAAACTTATCTATTTATAACTATAGAGAGCATTTTGTAACAATCTGAAAAGGTCGGTGTCGAAATCCACTTTTCTGTGTTTTTTTACAAGGAATGATCCACCTCTCATTTTCATTTGTCTCCTTTTTAGCTAGCTAGCTAACGTCATCTAACATTAGCTAGCTAACCATGGGCTAGTCTTAGTAACAGCTAACATTGCATTAGTCTGATGTCGCCTACGTTAACTAGTTCTTAGGTTAACAACGCATTCATATTGTTATTGCTGCAATTAATACGCAAACATATTTAATCACTTATTCGTGACTTACTATAAAGTGCATTTTCGTTGACTTACAGTCGACATTTGCGCTCAAGACAACTCGGTTCGAGTCTGTTTTCCAAACTACGCGAAGCATTGTTCACTCCACCTTCTCATCCTTTCATCGCCAATGATAAGTGATTGGCCGACGGAGAGGGTGGACTGTACGTGGAAGTGTGCCAGTTGGTTTGGAAAACGGCTATCGAACAGCGTGCCGTGCACACGCACGAGTTTCAGGACACGGGAAGTTTAACTATTTTTGCTATGGAAAAAAATGCAGTGAAATTGCGTGAGAATTGTTGCTGTTCCGTGAAAATGCGTGAGATATTTTGCTTTAGCGTGTTACCGTGAGAAAAGGGTCAAATGCGTGAGTCTCACGGTCAATGCGTGAGAGTTGACATCCCTGTTAATGTTATTTTTGGGTGGTATTCCCCTTTAAACTAATACAGGTTACATAACTCTGCATGTAATTCATTTAACTGAGGGAAGACGGTCCCCTGCCTCACACTTAATTCAAGCCTTTGCTTATGTAGCAACATACTAGCGTGTTAGCAAGAGCTCTTCCTCAAGCAATGTAAATTTGCACGTCATGTAAAATAAGTATATGCATATAACAATAAGGTGCATTTGTATGACTTGGTGGGTCACATTTGTCTTGAACAAGAGCGCTATGATAGCCCACATTCTTTCCTCAAAACTGACAATATTTCCATATCAACACGTCCGTCACCCGTCCAAATGCTAAGCAATATTGCACAACATAGTTCAAGATTTCAAGGAACCTGTCAGTTGACAATCGCTACCATGATCGCTTTTGTGTGATGTGCGGAACGTTCATATTCCCACAAATGACAATATGGTTCCGAAGACAGGAAAGGAAATTTTGGATTTCCTCGCCATATGGCGGTAGCCATTCCGTTACAGGTCCTTTAAAATGCTTACAGTTCGACTTGGATTGAGCCTAAGCAATATGACATTGCAGTGACATACTGTTGGAAGTCAAATAAAAAAATGTAAACTCTTATTTGGTTTGGAGCAGATGGTTAGCTAGGGGGCTGGTCATGCCCTTCAGATACAAATCCCCAAGGGTTCTTTCTTGTATTCAGAATCAATGAAAATTAAAGCGCAAAGAAAAGACGAATAGTCGGACCTCGAGTCACTCCTTTGTTCGTCGAAGCTACTGGTGGGCAGGAGTTAAACTACAACAGCCCCCTATAGAAACACTTAAGTTAAACAGTCTCCCCATAGTCCACCTTCTGAAAGAAGTAGAGACTAAGAGAAAGGCGCTTTCTGCCTGATTTCACCAAGACAGAATCGTGTGGCATAAATTAAGTTTGAAAAGGGTAAGTAGGCTACAGGGTAGGATTCCGAGGGGTCGTAATATGTCGTTCAGCTACGCGTTGCTGAAGTTATGTCGAAAACTGTGCCACTTCAGTTTCATACATAAATGATAGGGTGTGTTAAGGGAAGGGTTGGGGCACTTCGTTATGCGTGAGCCATCTCGCGTTTTGCGCAGCTCCAATGGAACTGCACCCCGCAGCCACTGAGACAACATTAAGAACACAGAAAGTAGCTAGTTTGAAACGGAGGCTAGGGATAACTTAAGTGATACCACAAAGCCCATCAGGTGTATTTTTCTTAACATGCAAATTACGTGTAAAATGTAGAATTTCATCTTTCGGCACAAGTGATGTTTTAGCCAATTATGTGCTTTCGAAATCATCAACAAAGTTGCACCGAAACCCCGCACAGAAGACTTGTCGCCTACTATGGAAATTATAATAAAGGAACTCAAATAGCCTACAAGCACTGGCTATGTATTTCAGGCGTAACTTATTTGTTTTAAGAAAACGAAGCTTTATTCCAACAAGTTGTATCGTCATTATCAACGATGTAGGGCAAGAATCGCACATTCCAAATTAGTCAATGGAGCGGAAGAAATACAGCCTGAACTTGTCTGAATACCTCCAGAGATTGATGCTATTTATCTATCTTTGTTATACAACTCAACCAAGAGCTTAAAGTCTGTCCCTTTCTCAAAAAAAATGAAATCCCCTTCCAATTAACGTCTTAATGAAGACCCCCCGTCCCCCAACACACTTCTCCCTTAGTCATCTAAATTATTGTATAGGCTAAATATGTAATAGTTGAATCTAATAAACTGTAGAAAATTTATTGACAAAGAAACTAAAAATATAACTGTGTCGTATGGGTGAAAAAATTAAATGTCGGTTGAGATTTGTATTTGCATGGCCTGGGATGACTACTTGTATAGCTTTGGACATTGGACGTTGTAGGGACGACAGCGTGCGCCGAGGGGAGCTCTTTCTCCCTGCTATATTGTGTAAAGAGCAGGTGCTGCCTCAATTATCATACAGCTGAGAGCACAAAGCACAAACGTATTCCTCCCTCACACATAATGACAGCCACGCGAGCGACACACACCAGCCGACTTTTGCTGCCCAGTTAGAGAAACGGAAAATCCATACTAATACAAACTTAACAAAACCTTTACATGAACATGTTTTAGTAAAAAGTTTGCCATGACTGGCAAAAAAGTTTTTGTGACGTTATGGTAACTTAACTTTCCTTGCGTTAATATTCCTGGGGGTGGGCGGTATTTACGCAATGAGCACAAGTTAGCCTACTATAACGTCACAAAAAATTACCATAACAAGTTACCATAACGTAGCCTACCAAAATGTTGTACACATGACAAAATGCCACAAAAAGCTGGAAAATTGCGACAGTGATTTAATGTATGAGTCAGTGAAAGCACATTTAGGCCTATTTATTAATATAGCTAAATGGCTACACAATTATTTTGATCTTAAGGGCGATTGTTTATTGCAGTATGAAGACAGTGTGTATTTCAACATAAGCTATATGTCTAGCTATATGTTTTAAGAATTTTGAAATAATATGACTATTCCCAACAAACACAGTTGCTGGACGTCCCTGCAACGTCACTTTTGCAATGTATAAGTAAAAAGTGAAATTCCAGAGTGTCGTCGCCAAGACGTTGGATTACAAACGTTGTCGGAACGTCGCCACAACTTTCCAGCGACGTCGTGCCTATTTTTTTTACATTTCATAATGTTGGTATAATACGTCATATACGTTGTAAAACAACCTTAAAATACACATTTCAGTTTTACTGTTTCAGCAACGTTGCCGCAACGCAAATACTAGTAACGTTGTAACCGTAGTGTTGCAGTAGCGTCGTACCAACGTCATAAATGAAACGTGAACCCTCTAAATAGTATCATAGTGTGTTTTTAGGGTTCACTCTGGGCACTAGACGTCTATTAGATAATTAAATTGTCTATTTAACCCGGCTAAAATGCGTATACAACATAGGCGTGCCATAGGCCTATAACACATTTTATTTAACCATTTCATACGTGATTCAGTTGTAAATTCAAAGACAAACAATAGGCTATGGATTCATGTGGATGCATTTCTCAAAAGTCAGGCTTTGGCAAGCGAAGTTCCACTTAAAATGTCAAACATTTCGACTAGGCCTATTTGTTGCCACAAGAAGCTTGGGCAAACAACAATGCACAAGTTTCTATCCTATAGGCAGACATAATCTTTACCCAAAAATAATGTTGCACGAATTGCTGCAGTGCGCATGTGCGTGGAAATATTTTAATTGTTTAAATATTTTATTTTTAGATATTTAAATTAAATTAAATTAAAAATGTTGTCTATTGAACTTGCCTGTCCATGCTCGTTCATGAGCATACACACTAAAATAGGCTACAACGCTCAGATTAGCCTGTGGTATGGCACTTACTTTCAGATCAGAGGATTGTGAGTTTCCGGTGCAATTTTACATGTAAAAATGCGGGTGAAATGTGCTCTAAACAAGGTCTACATAGACAACTCACGCAAATACGTGAACGTGGATAGTTTTTCTTTTGCCGTGACATTTGTGAAAGACAAGCTAGAGCGTTACAGCGAGGGACGCTGCAGGCAACAACAGTAAACAACTTTCTTGTTCGATCTGTGCTTTCCTCTGGTTTGTCTTTCACAAAAGTCATGCGGCACAAGAAAAAAACTGTCCGCGTAGCTCGAAGCGTCCCTGTTCGCGTATTCGCGGCCCTTAATGTGAACGTCTAATTGACTTCTACAAATATAGCCTACGTTGAGAAAACTTTCACTTTTGAACTATTTTCAGACGACTAGGCTATTAGAAATCTACCAAAAATGTAACATCTTTTAGACCAAAGAATGCTCACTGGGTTGAGTCCAAACGTTAGAGTCAGTGCCACAATGGTAGTACAAGTTTTCACTCTGAAAATATCCCGCACCTTGTTTGTAAAATTTAAAAAATATATTAATTAGTAAACGTGGTTACTGGCCAACACCTGAAAAGTGTATGAGCCTATGTGACGTTTCGCATCATGAAAAGATGTGACGGATTGTGGTGGGTAAAATTTGCTGAACGCAAAAGAGGATGTTTTGTTTTGTGCCGTGGGGAATGGTTGCACATTTTACAGCTCAGTAACCATTTGGCGATCTTTTTTTTTTGGGGGGGGGGGGGGTGAAAAGTGTCCCTTTGTGACAGCTCGAGCCAGATTGGGGGTTAGCTAATTTACATAGGCTACCCTAGCATGCAACAGTCTCTATATAAACGGCGGCAGGCGGACGGGGACATCAGACATACACATGCAGTTTCATGTCGAGTGAAAATCTAGCAAGAAGGCAGTGAGGAAATATTTTGGATAAGTGGCATCTTTGATTTTACAACACATATAAGAAACTCCCCAAACCGAATGCCTTCATCGTTGCAACTCCAAATCAGAAACGATGTCGGTCCACAATATTTGATTACAGAATTGGAATATCGTTTTTGCAAGAACTTCGTCTTGGCTCCTTACATTTCTCCGTTTGGCGAATTTTGGGAATTCGTCTGCCAATAACGGGGAACCGTGTGGCCCATGCGAAAAGCTAACGAGAAGACGTTTTGAGTGAGGAAAAAGTTTCCCCTTTAGTTCTCAAGAAAGGACAGATCTGAAAGTGGGAGACCTCAGAAGGATATTAGCTGAGCTGGGACAAAAGTTGCCATTGCTCCAAGACTTTTCTTAATTTATTGAAGATCCTTTTAACCACAATGGGCCGTCACTTGCTTATGATTGCTTCCATCTTATATGTAATGCTGTACCAGGTAATACGACAGGCCTACCCCAGTTTTAAAAATATTTGTATTGCTATTATTGTCGTGTTTGATGTGTAGACGTAGGCTAGTGCACCAACCACAGCTCTACTCTGTTGTTAAACTCAACTTTTTTGTCCGCATTTTATCCTAACCAACAAGTTAAATGTTTACATCCTACCTCAACAGGGTTTTTGCTCTGGTGTTTTCGAGCTGAAGCTGCAGGAGTTCCTAAACAAGAAAGGGGCTATGGGCAATACGAACTGCTGCAGAGGAGGAGCGGCGTCAGCAATCCAGCAGTGTGAATGTAAAACATTTTTCCGAATCTGCTTGAAGCATTACCAAGCTAACGTGTCTCCCGAGCCACCCTGTACCTACGGCGGCGCGGTGACTCCAGTCCTCGGGTCCAATTCATTTCTGGTCCCTGAAACAACGTCGGATAACATTTTCACCAACTCAATACGATTTGCCTTCGGATTCACATGGCCTGTGAGTAGCCTACCATTTAAGTTCACTGATAAAATAGTAACAGGGATATCGTTTATGTCCAATATATTCACGATAAATCATTAGCCTACGTCTTACAAATATCCGCCTTGTTTAAAACATTGGCAAGTAGTCGAAGTCTAATTTAAACGTTTACAGAAACGTTTTTATCAGTGTGGGAAATTTCACATCCTCGGAGTTGGTAAACCTAGCCTAATTTCCAGTTTGGTGAGAAATTCCGAAACGTTTCATTTTACAACAGTGCGCAAGTGTGAAACTACAGAAATTAAGCGTGACAACAGACCTCCATTAATCAATGCTCTGACTGCCGACATATGGTGAACCACTAAAATATAGATTTGAACAGTCTTTAAAGAAAGTTGTGTAAATTTATATCGTGTTGTATCTATTGCACGTCAGAATCATGTTTATTTAAGGCAGGATCTTTTCTTGTCACAACAGGGGACATTCTCGCTGATAATTGAAGCTCTTCATACCGATTCCCCAGATGATCTTTCAACAGGTAGGCTATGGGACAAATCTGAAATGTTGAGGTCAATTTTACTGTGCTGTGAAAATGGTGGTCGATAATTAATTAAGTGTATTTATGTTCTCGCTTTAGAAAACCCCGAACGGCTGATCAGTCGTATGACGACCCAGA
Organism: Ilyophis sp. 1 JC-2022; assembly: GCA_022702515.1. Taxonomy (NCBI): domain Eukaryota; kingdom Metazoa; phylum Chordata; class Actinopteri; order Anguilliformes; family Synaphobranchidae; genus Ilyophis; species Ilyophis sp. 1 JC-2022. The sequence continues at coordinate 30,440 of JAKUDI010001118.1, read as the reverse complement.
GACACCTCACAGTGGGAGAAGAATGGTCCCAGGATCTTCACACGGGGGGGAGAACTGAACTGAAATACTCATACCGCTTTGTTTGTGATGAGCACTACTACGGTGATGGTTGCTCAGTGTTCTGCCGTTCACGAGACGACGCCTTCGGTCACTTCACCTGTGGAGAGCGTGGCGAGATTGTTTGTAATACAGGATGGAAAGGACAATACTGCACAGACCGTAAGTAAATAGAACTAACCCTTTCCATTCAGTCTGTGTTTTTGTTTACATTGACGTCTGTGTGTAGAATAGTATAGAATAGTCCTAGTTTGAATCATCTAAAATCGCATCAAGTGGTTAAATGTATGAAAACAGGAATACTGCCGACACAGCCAACTTTATTCTCCCCCCTCGCCCTTCACTAACTAATTTATTCAAATGTAGAAAGTTTTCTGAATAATCACACGCGTGCCATAGATTAAATGCAGTATCTGATTGGCTGCTTTGGAGTTCGGTTGGTGGTGATAGGCTTAACTGGGGAAGGTATTGTTGGGAGCAGGCAGCTGCTGAGTGAGAGTAGACAATGGAGCAGCTGTCCTGCACTGCCACCATACACACCAGCTGTCCACTCTTATCTGCACCAACTCAGGGATACTAATGGGAGGAGCTGTGTGCAGACTGAAAAAAGGACTTCTGACCCACAGTGAGGGGAAAAAGGGGCTTTTGTATGTGACTCTTTTGTCTGTGTGCAACTGCGTTAAACTGAAAGTTCTTCCCTGGTGATAAGGGGAGCATAATTTCTTCTAATGGGGCCACCAGCTCTTGGAAATAAATTAGCTAGGATTTACTGATAAGGCTCCATTGAAAGCAAATATACTGTAAATAAGGAGAAACATGTTCAAGTGTTTTTTGTCCCTATGGTTCTCATATGTGTTGTATTCTTACAGCGATCTGTCTCCCGGGCTGTGATGAGGAGCATGGGTTTTGTGACAAACCTGGCGAATGCAAGTAAGTCTGGCAACTATTCAATGAGCTGGCTCTATGGAGTTCAACTTCACATTGGCTCTCTGTTGTACAAATGGGATGATCAACAGCATTAGCTCTTCCTCAAGTCACGTTTCTGTGGAACCACTAAAAAGTGTCTGTAATAAAGACTATGCTGTTATGTCTTTGCTTAGTTTTCAGAAGCTATACAGTGTAACTGATGCGCATAGTTACATAATCCTGTATACGTTTGGAACAGTTGAAAGATCTTCTGAGGCCGACATATTTCTAACCTGTCCGATTTGATTACTTCACAGATGCAGAGTTGGTTTCCGAGGACGTTACTGCGATGATTGTATCCGATACCCCGGCTGCTTACATGGTACCTGCCAACAGCCATGGCAATGTAACTGTCAAGAGGGTTGGGGTGGCCTCTTCTGCAACCAGGGTGAGTCCTGTTTATTTCCTGCCAGATTTTCATGCTTAATGTAACTTAACTTTGGAGACAACAAGTGAATTAAATAACCATCGGCATCACATCTTACCACAGCTATGTTTGATTGTTAAAAGAAAAGAAGAAAAAAAGGCATTTTGAAATGTGTGTTACTGTGTGTGTTACTAATTGAGAGAGTGACTGCACTTGTGTCATTCAGCATAGTGTTACAGGGGACTGACCCCCATGCGTGATTGTATGTTTCAGATCTCAATTACTGTACACACCACAAGCCCTGCATGAATGGAGCCACTTGTACCAATACTGGTCAGGGGAGCTACACCTGCTCCTGCAAGCCAGGTTTCACAGGGGCCAGCTGTGAGATTGAGGTCAATGAGTGCTCTGACAACCCCTGCAGGAATGGAGGAAGCTGCACTGTAAGTCGCTGAACTTTCATATCCTTTCCTCCATTACATATTTTCACAAGCTAAAAATTATTATTATTTTTTTTTTTTTGAAAGAAAAATTATGGAAATCCCAAATTGAACTGCAAAAAGGTATTCTCATGTTCCTTTATTCCACTGAAGTATGCTCGAAAGCCTTCTCTATTGCCCTATTATGTATTGTATAATGACACACAATCATAAGACCCCACTTTAAAATAAGTTGCACAGAAGTATTGAAGCAATTGTTTTGTTCTGTTATTGGCCTTTGTTATTGGAGTATGATACATTGTATATAATATGTTGATTTAGAAAATAAATACATTTTAAAAATAAATAAAACAATCAGATCTTATTGCATAAATGCCATAGTTTAAAGGGGAATGCCGGGTTATTTCTTAAATTTCTATATCCATTTTATATGTTTAATGTGAGTCTTGAAGCTTACCGCACTTGAACTGCGCCTCCCGGTCCCCTTGTTTCCAGACATGCTGCGTCACTCTGATCTACGTCAGTGGTGATTAATTCCAGCTGCAGGTCTATACTGTATACTGGAAAGTTCGCAATTGATCAGATTCGCTGATAGATAAAAGTCTGATATGACTAAAGGGATGCCATTCTCATTATCTTCAGGTTCTACCAAGTTTGGAAATGTATAATTTAGCTCTGAAAAATATAATTTAGCTACGAAACCCCAATTCCAGAAAAGTTGGGACAGTATGTGAAATGCATATAAAAGCAGAAAGCAGTGATTTGTAAATTCTCTTTTACATTTATTAATTGAAAACAGTATGAATAAAAGATATTTTATGTTTTACCATATCAACTTTATTGATTTTTGTAAATATATGCTAATTCAGAATTTGATGCCAGCAACACATTCTAAAAAACTTGGGACAGGGGCAAAAAAAAGACTGGGAAGTTCAAAAAAACACCTGTTTGGAACATTCCACAGGTAAGCATGTGATGATATCATGACTGGGTATAAAGGATATCAAAAGACTCTTGATATCTTATTTTCAGGTACTCTTACAAGCGATACAAACAGACTTCTGGATTAAACAGAATCCAGAATTGGGTGGAAACCTGGCAAATGAAATTCAACATAGCTAAATGTAAAATTTTACATGTGGCAAATAAAAACACAAGACAAGACTTTATGGGAGAAACTAAATTGGAATGTGCTCAATTTGAAAAAGATTTAGGAGTAGTAGTTGATCAAAGCCTTTCAGGTTCTAGGCATTGTGCTGTAGCAGTAAAAATGGCTAACAGGATTCTGGGATATATAGCCAATAGTATTGAGTTTAACTCTCTGGGGACGACCATGTCGTCGACGACATGGAATCAGTGCTCATACGTTTTGTTTAATAACTTCGCGTAGGAACTTACCGTAAATTGCGGTGTGAAGCCTAGCCTTGTAGCTACAAGTAGAGCCCACGCCGTGTTTCTAGAAAAACCAAAGGTTTCTATATTGACGAGCCAATTGGAGGTTGTTCTGTAATGCTAATTTTATGCTTTTGTGGTAATTTTACCATAAATATAGTCTCCTAAAAAGGATCTATGATAAAGTACATTTATTTACCGTTTGTGAAATGAAAACGAAAATACTAAGGTTGTTCTGTAATGCTAATTTTATGCTTTTGTGGTCATTTTGCCATAAATATAGTCTCCTAATAGATCTATGATAAAATACCACACAGGACCAGTTTGTGTTGAAAAAAAGATATGCAACACCTGATAGTGCTATATAGGCTTACGTATATGTAATAGTAACTATCCGAGGGTACCAAACAATGGGGAAAATAGGTTTAGACCTCATAGGGTTAAATCCAAGGATGTTATGCTTATGTTATACAATGCCTTTGTCAGACCACACGCAGTTCTGGGCAACGTATTACAAAAAAGATATAGAGGCTCTGGGAAAAAGTCCAAAGAAGGGCAACTAAGTTTGTTCCTGGAATGAAAGATAAAAGTTATGAGGAAAGACTTAGGATACATAATCTCTTTAAGCTTAGTAAAAGGAGAGTTAGGGCTTTTAAATGAATAAAACTACAGGAGATTATTCAGGTTGAGTTCTGTTTGTAGAATGAGGCATAGATGGAAATTAGCAAAAGTTAAATTCCGCAGACTTTAGGAAGTACTTTACACAGAGAGTAGTTGCTGTGTGGAATAGCTTGCCAGGTGATGTAGTAGAGGAAAAAACTCTGGGTGTTTTCAAGACCAGGTTTGATATGGTGCTGGATACTATATTGTTTTTAGGGGAGCGCTAGGTATCCTTTAGTGATAGGAAGATGATGAGCATTGTTGGGCTGAATGGCCTGTTCTCGTCATTAAGTTATGTTATGCTACTATAACCTCTCTGCATTTGAATGGATCTCTATGAGAATTTGGAGGTGGGACTAGATTTAGCTGTAAATTACACGGGAATAGTATGGAACCCATGGTTGGCTAAATGGCTGTAAATCATCAAGGGCCTGAGGTATCAAACGATCATCAAACCATCACTCTGCTGCCAGATATGCAGTAGATATGGATGGATCACTTTAAGGGTTGTTTCTCCTGACTCATTTTTCTATTGAACTCTATGGAAAAATAAGTCCGGAGAAACAACCCTTAACCCAGTGGTTCTCAAACTCGGTCCTGGGGCCCCCCTCTGTATGCTGGTTTTCGTTCAATTGCCATACGAGAATTTTAACAAGCTGTTAATTTTTCTTAATTGCACTTTTCATGTTTAAGGTTTCCATAATCTCAGTTTATTAAAACTCATCTGATTTCACCTGTTATTCTATAACTGAACAAAATGATTTTAAAGAGAACTAAGCGTCTAATTAGAAACAAAAACAAATTTGCAGCATGTTACACAATTAATTCACAATTAATTTTAATGCCATTTTCTGCATGTGCGCTGCATGTTCTGTTTCCCCTGCTGTAATTCGCACATTTCACAGTCTTCCTGGGAAAGTGGATTGTTTTAAAGCATTACGCTAATTTTGGGCTAATTTGGGCAAATTTTGGCGTTTTCTAAGGTGAGACTGAAGCCATCTATAGCTTATTCTCAGCTGTTGCAGGTCCTTTTAATGAAATTTAACCACATATTTTGTAAAATAACAGCTCTGTCGAGAATTACCAGGAACTCATAGGCTAATCGTTAGTCCGAATAATATTGCATAATACTATTGATCCATTTAACCTATTCATTGATCGCATTAAACATTAACAAGCATGTCTGTTCCGCCATCAGGAAATCCAAGGTGGAAAAGCAGGCTTTTAAAGGGAATGGGATATGACATTTTGATTGGTTTATTGCATGTCACGCCCAAGACACACCTATAATTAATGAAGAGACTAGGTTCAGCCCATTTGCACGTTGCGCCGTGCTTAGCGCCCAAAAAACACGCCGTTAAAATAGCAAAAGTGGACTTGGACACGCCCTAAATAGACTTTACACCATGCACTTAGACCAAGCGCCAAGATTGAGCCCTAGGTGTGAGCATCACAGAAGCTTGGTAAATGGTTTAAATGAAACAAGACAGTTTTACCATTTACAATAAGAACTTTGTATTTGTTAATCTTCATAATTTAAGTCAAAATAAAGTGCCACAAATGCAAAGAAACTTTGGCAAAATGCGAGAAACTGGTAAATCTATACATAAACTCTGTGACCACAAGTGTGCAAAATTTGAGGATGATATGCAGAACTACTAAATCTAATGATGCAAAGTATAGGCAGTGTATCCTGTTGTCTATTAGTGTCTCCAAATCTATCCAAATGGCTAAATTGTGAACTGCTCTAAATTATTAAATAATTATATATTTAACTGCAACGATGTCACGCATGGGTAGGTATAGACTGGTTGGGGGGTTGCTTGTTAAATGGACTTGCTATGGGAAAATAGTGACACTTAGAAACTCTGTATTCTGCAGAGTTGTCACGAATCATGTACTAATGAAGATAAAACATGGAGTTTGAGGTTTCCATTCATAGTTTGGCTGCAGGAGCAACGAATGTCTCAGTTGAGCAAAATCTTGGCACCGGCATCCTGGTCACTTAGGCATCTGCGCAAAGGGGTTAAAGTGATCCATCCATATCTACTGCATGGTGATGGTTTGAAGCTCGTTTGATACCGCAGACCCTTGATGACTTACAGCCATTTAGCCAACCATGGGTTCCATACTATTCCTTTGTAATTTACAGCTTAATCTAGTCCCACCCCCAAATTCCCATAGAGATCCATTCAAATGCAGAGAGGTTATTGTATCGCTTGTAGGAGTACCAGAAAATAAGATAAATAATCTTTTGATATCCTTTTATAACCAGTCATGATAGCATCACCCGTTTACCTGTGGAATGTTCCAAACAGGTGTTTTTTTGAACTTCCCAGTCTTTTTTTTTTGTCCCTGTCCCAACTTTTTGGGAATTATACATCGCCGAACCTGAAGATAATGAGGATGGCATCCCTTTAGTCATATCAGACTTTTATCTATCAGCAAATCTGATCAATTTCGAACCTTCCAGTATACAGTATAAGCCTGCAGCTGGAATTAACCACCACTGACGTAGATCAGCGCCGCACAGCACGTCTGGAAACAAGGGAACTGGGAGGCGCAGTTCTTGTGCGGTAAGCTTCAAGACTCACATTAAACATATAAAATCGATATAGAAATTTAAGAAATAACCCAATATTTGCCTGTAATGACTGCCCTCTGTAGCCTACTTTTGTGGATAGTTGAATGGTTTATTTTTGTGTTCTAGATGTGCTAAGAGTTTGTTTTGTTCTCTGTTCTGACAGGATTCGGAGAACACCTACATTTGTGCCTGCCCCCCTGGTTTCTATGGCAAAAACTGTGAGCTGAGCGCTATGTCATGCGCTGATGGGCCATGCTTCAATGGTGGGAGATGTGCCGATAACCCTGATGGGGGGTACTACTGCCAGTGCCCAATGGGTTACGCTGGCTTCAACTGCGAGAAGAAGATAGATCATTGCACCTCAAGCCCATGTTCCAATAGTAAGGGTGGAAAATTACTGGTCTAGGCTTTCTCTGAATCAGTCAGGTCCTGCTTTAGTGCAGCACATAAAGTTAAAAGCGGATTGCCATTAAATCTTAATTCCCTTGTATTCAGGTGCCCAGTGTCTGGATCTTGTCAACTCATACATGTGCCAGTGCCCTGAAGGATTCTCTGGACTGCACTGTGAAGACAACCTGGATGAATGTTCTGCCTACCCCTGCCAGAATGGTGGCTCGTGCCAGGATGGGATAAACGACTACACCTGCACCTGCCCCCCGGGGTACGTCGGCAAGAACTGTAATGCGCCCATCAGCAAGTGCGAACACAACCCGTGTCACAATGGGGCCACCTGTCACGAGAGGGATGGCCGCTATGTCTGCGCCTGCATCCTGGGCTACGGGGGGCGCAACTGCCAGTTCCTGCTGCCGGAGCAGTCCATGGGCCAGCCGGACTTCAACGACCCTGACAAAAAGTACCTGGAGGGCAGCAAAAGCACGTTCCCCTGGTTGGCCGTGTGCTCCGGGATCATCCTGGTGCTGCTACTGCTGGTGGGATGTGCAGTTCTAGTGGTATGCTTCCGGGTGAAGGTACGGCATGGGAACCAGGCAGCCGATAACCAGAGCGAGAGTGAGACCATGAACAACCTTGCTGGTAACTGCCAGTGGGAGAAGGATACCTCAGTCGGCGTGATCAGGGGTGCCCCAATCAAAAACATTAACAAGAAGGTGGACTTCGACAGTGACAATGGTGGCGGTGAGAAAAATGGCTATAAAGGCCGCTACCTGCCAGTGGATTATAATCTTGTGCCTAAAATGAAACATGAGGACTCATCAAAAGAGGAGCAGGAGAGGGGCAAGTCCAAATGTGAAGAAAATGGCGACAAAGCAAAGTCTGAAATTGTAGACTGCAAGTTAGAAGACAAACGCAAAAGTTTGAAGAGGTAAATGCCAGTTCCGAGTACCCATCGACCTCCAGACATTGTCATGTTTAATTTGATATGATGCTCATTCATGGATAGTGATCTGATATTATCAGAAAACCGATTAATTCTCTTTTTTATTCTTTTTACAGGGATGACACGGAAAAGAAACATCCAGAGATGTGCAAGGACACTATTTACCAATCCGTGTATGTCATATCTGACGAGAAAGATGAATGTATAATCGCAACTGAGGTGAGTTGAGCAACTTTCCTTGCCACAGCTCTTTAAAAGTAGATTGTTAGTTGCTGTATTAAAAAAAAAAAAAAACATTTCTAAACTAAGCATTTCTCTCACAGGTGTAACGTACCACTACGAAGCTGTTGCTTGTTTGCTCTACGGGAGGTTTTACTCCGTTGAATGCTGCTCAAACCAGAGGGAAGGTTTCTCTCATGTGGCTGCTGCTGTGGGACTAGGACTTTGAAACTGATATTCAGAATGAGCTGGTTCTCTCCTGAAGTAAGCACAGTGACTGATTGGATCAAACAGTGGATTTTGGGCCATACTGGCCCCACTCTCTCAAGGTTGTATCCCAGGAAAGTACATAATAGTCTTGTCGCACTGCCTGTGAGGACAGTTTACCTCATTGCACTATGGACAGTTGCTTTTAAAAGTGAATATGCATTTAAAAAACAAAATATGACTTGATCACTCTGTAAAAGAGGTCTGCACTGTCTGAAGTGCACATTTCAAAGCCTTCTGAGCCAAATCTGCGAAGTTCGCAGAAAGTCTAATAATTCCTTCAGAAAGTCTGTTCAAATACAGTTGATTTTTTAAAGTTGTAATCTTTAATTTAATTTAATTTGTTTGTAAATTAATGTATTTCTTGTGGAGTTCAGTTTCATAATTTAAGTTCATTTTTTACAAATATGTACAAAGGCACTTCAGGTCAATGTGACTTTTCAACATGTATTTAAGAAGGGTTGTACAGAATTGGAATTGTTTTATTGTTTTGTTCATGAATGACATAGTTAAAATATTTTTCCAAATAAATAATATTACTTGTAAATCTGGAATATCGTATCTTATTTTAAAAGGCTTGTGCCAGCAATATGTTTCATGTTGGAATACATTTTCCAACTAATTTACCATTAAAGGGTAAAAAAACACACTGGCATGTAGGGCTGGGTATCATTTCAAAAATTACGATACCAGTACCAATACCAGTACCCTTAAAGTGATACCGATACCAATTGAATACTTCAATCGATACTTTGAATTTATTTTTTGCATTTTTTTCATTCCATAACCATCATGTGAATGGAAGCATTCAGTTGTGTAAAATGCCATCAATCCTCCCACATTCAAATAATTTTTTACAAGAAAGTGTTTGAGTATCAAATTGCATTTATTACAATACAACTAACTACTACATTAGCCAAAACACATTTCGCTGCTACAGAAGTTAAAACTACCACTAAGTAACCAATGCACTAAGCAATACATTACTGTAGGGTTGCTAGCTAGGTAATGGGGGAAATCCGCGTTCAGATTGTGAAACCTAGCAAGCTAGCTAGCACACAAACCCGCCTACCGGAGCCTGCCCAAAGCCGTTTTCGTTTCAATAAAAGTTTTTCACACAAAAGACGAGTAATGTTCTAACTACTAACTATTTATCTTACCTGAGGTAACCGACAGTTGTGGCGTGTCCGTCTCAGATGGCGCTGCAGGTGTCGAACGTTTGAAAACTGTGCAGTTCTCCACCCTGAGGTTTTCGCCATGCGTGATTAGATGCTTGATCATATTGCTCGTATTCCCAGTTGCTCCTGAGATTATCTTTCCACATTTTTCGCATTTATTTTTCCCATACGCCATAGGCGTGTAGTGTAGCCTGCTAAACGCACGTCGACAACTAGCAGTTGCAGTCGATATTTCACCAGACGGATTGTAGCTGTCTGCCGTAATGGGCCAATCATGCGTCGCATTAAATTGAAGAACGAACGCTTGCGGTGATTGGACCATATTACAACGTCTTTTTTTCCTAGATCTCAATACAAAAAGGATCGAATGAAGTACTGGTTTGACTGAAGACGTTTCGATGCTACTTGGTATCGGTTTGTTTCGATCCAGTACTACAAGGTATCGAGTACCGATACCCAGCCCTACTGGCATGTTTATACAACAACTCCTGGCTCAACTGTTTGACCCAAATCCCCCCTTTCAGCAGGAAATGCCACATATAGCAATAATATACCCTTAAACATAAATTCAACAATATTTTTAAAAAGCGACTTCATTAACCAACAAAATGTAAATAACTGCTCTCATCCAGTCAGCACTGCAGCTCACACTGAACGGTGTCGTGCAGCGCGAGTTTGTTTACAAAAAATATTTGACATAAACAGGCCTGCAAGGGCACAGTGTGAACAAAGTAAACCCGTAGATACTTTACTTACTTAAATTTAAAATTTTGTTTTGTTTTAACACAAATACAGAAAATATCCACGCTCTCCACATACCTGTCAGATACGCAGTTTTCATATGCTTTATACTGTAGCGAGCGCGGAGAATGAGGGAGAGAGACAGCGGCTTGCAGTACCGAATCGCTCCAGCCGAGCTTCGTTTTATTGGTGCTACCTTACCAGCTCTGAAAAGAGCCGTTGGAATTTCTGCACAGCAATGTTCACAACTTGGAAACACTCTTTCACTAACAGACAAATCGCTTCAGGTACTGCCTTATATTGGAACGAGTCGGCTGTGATTGGCGCACACACTTACACATAACAGACAGTTAAAGTTGACAGTTACGTTTAACAGTTACGTTTAACAGTTAACACAAGACGCGGCTAACAAGCTAACGACACAACTAAAACACACAGCACGCTATTTACAACTATGTACACATCGATCGGGTAGCGGCTCACTACCCGGTCCTAGCTGGCCAGTTAACAATCTTCAGGCCGCCACAATACTATATATTTATTTTTAATAAAGTAGCCTATATATTTATTTAAAAACAAGTGCAGTGTAGTATAATAAATGGAAGAATCCTTTCACCGCCCTGTCGGGAAGGGTCGGGACTATTCTACTACAAGTAATTCAAACTTTCTTCCAAATAGACACTACATTCCAGAATCTGATATAACTTAATTTATTGCAAAAAGATTGGCATGAATATACATACCCAGGCTGATCGGCTAAGCATACATATGTTAAAAACACTCTCAATCACACAGTCCAGTCTAAATCCGTCAATTTCATGCTCACCCACGAGACGTAAAAACAGGTCCGTTAATGACAGAAGCAAAACATAACAGCAGCAGCTCAGATAACCCCCCGTTTTATGATTTTCTCAACTCCACCCAGTGTGGGCCTAAAATTTGACTCCGTCCCCCTGGGAGATATTTTTTCCATGGTCTGCAGCGGTCTCTGCTGGTTTTAATTAAGCATTACATATGACCCTTATTTATTTGGTAGTTTTGATGAAATGTATGGCGTTTATTTAGTTCCATAAATAGCGCGCGCGTGGAATTGTGAAGCGAGCGCACAGAACAGTGTCCGCGCGAGTGGAGCTATGAAGCGAGCGAGCACAGAACCATGTGCAAGCGTGGAGCTGTGAAGCGAGCGAGCAGAAAACCATCCGCGCGAGCACAAAGCCCATCTGCGAGCGTGGACCTGTGACGCGAGCGAGCAGAGAACCATCCGCGCGAGCACGGAGCTGTGGGCGTGCGAACTTGGTTTGCTCTCGCTCAAAGTTGGTTTACGCTCGCTCGCTCGCCAAATTCATTTTTGAGCCTTTGGGGGCGGGGATGGCATGCATAGTGACTGATGTCTCCACTTCTTTGATTGGTCACTAGCTTATATATTGTGGCGATCCGGGGCGATTACGAGTGATGTAAATAATGTGTACATAGAACTGTTGTGTGTGTGTGCTTGTGTTGTGCAGACCAGTGCACGAGTGATAGGTGCTGTAGCTGCATTACCAGAGCGTGTTCAAATGCATTGATGCTTGTACAGTAACATTGGCGGTTAGCATTCAAATATAACCTCCCGCCAGAACGGCGACTACTGTGGTAAACAAGTTGTATAAAGTCCCGCCAAATGTGGCGGCATGAGCTCAACCAGGTCCGCTCTAAGGATGTTAGAGCGGGGTCAACGATTGTTTTGAGTGTGACCGAAATGATGTAGTGTGATTGGTTAAGGTGAGCTGCATGGCACCTATTAGAGGTCGCCTTTGTTAGCCAGCTCATTTGCATAAGCCAGGCTATAAAGCTGGCTACAGTTCAGCGCGCGTTGTCTATTTCTGCCTGTAATTTGTAAAGTGAAGTTGTACGAAGATTGCGCTCTTGTCAATAAACTAATCTGAAACTGAAAACCTGACTCCAACTCCATGGCTCGCCACAATGGTGTCAGAAGTGGGATGGCTACTGGAATGATCTGGGAACAGATCCGCGAATTGGAACGCCAGGTTACAGAACAGATGGACGTTATGGCAGGAGCATCTGCAAAGCGGCCCAAGAGTAGACCCGGGGGGCTCCCCGAAGGAGCCAGCGCAGCAAGACCGGAGCGAGGAATGCCCATTGGAGACCAGGCGGAGGTGCACGCGCTGGTGGCTGACCCCGCGGCCGGGAACGGAGCGCAAGTAGGTCGGCTGGAAGCCAATGAGGACACCCCTGCTTCCAGGCCGAACCAAACGGCGGTGCTGGTGCAGCGACCGACCACACAGTTGAAGGCGGTGATCAAGCTACCCCGCTACACGGGAAAGGGTGAGCTAGAATCGTACCAAAGCCAGGTACGATTCGCGGCTAGCTACAACGGCTGGGACGAGAGCCAGACAGCCACCCACTTAGCGTTAGCCCTGGAGGGCGAGGCCTGCCAGGTGCTTTTAGACCTGGACAGCGCCGAACCACTGACGTTGCCAGCACTGATGACAGCGCTGGAGCGCCGGTTCGGACAGCGGCAATTCCTAGAGGTGAGCCGGGAGAAGCTAACTACGCGACGGCGGACCGGAGCAGAGAGCCTCAGCGTCCTCGCCGCCGACATCAGGCTGTTAGCTCGCCGCGGCTACCCCCAACTCGACAACGCAGGCCAGCAGGAGCTAGCCTGCCAGACCTTCATGCAGGCCCTCACTCCGGAGCGCCTACAACAACAGGTCCGCATCGCCAAACCAGCGTCCCTGGACGCAGCGCTTCACGAGGCCGAGCGACTGGAGCTCATTCTGGGCACCACACCCAACGGGACCCCGGCTAACAAGCCCCGGGTCCGAGCTGCCGACTGCGAGGACGGCGAGGAGGTGAGATGGGTCCAGCGGAACCCAGCTCGACCGCGGCAGCGACAGGAACAGGAGCGACGCTGCTTCCGGTGCGACGAACCGGGGCATTTCGCCCGCGACTGTACCGCCCCTGCACCCAAAAGCGAGAGCCCCACAGCCGACGGGAAACGACGACGGGACGGCTCAGTGAGGAGACCACCGTCCCATGCCATACCCCTCCTCAACCAGGCCCGGCCCCAAACCAGCGTTCGCGCGCCCAGCCTGCCCATCCTAGCGAAAATTCCAAGAGCAAAAGTTCCGTTTGATGCTCTTTTAAGAGCAGAGGAACAGGTCCACGGGACCGAGCCCCGTATTGGCAGGCTGGGAACGAAGACCGGGCTGTACTTGCCTTGCAGTTTGGACGGACAAGCCTGCTGGGCGCTGGTCGACACCGGAGCCACTATCTCCCTGGTAAGGCCGGGGGTACTTCGGGGTACTAGCGGGCTGCTTTCGGGTGCATGGAACCCTACCTCTACCCAGCTAACCTCCGTCACTGGGCAGAAGATGGGCATGCGTGGTAGTAAACAATTACAAGTGTGTGCGGGGGCCCAGCGAGTGAAACACGAGTTTTGGTTAGCAGATATAAAGGACGAATGCATTATCGGTTTAGATTTATTAGCCTTGTGGGGAGCTAGCATAAATGTGATAACCGAAACTATAACTATTGGTACCGAAACGCTGGGCCTCCAATCAAATTATGAATTAAAAGCGGCCCGCCGAACTAAATGCCCTGGGGTGCCCCCCAAACACTGTCGCCCCAGTTCTGTGCTTGCTATGACCACCGCTGATTCGCCGCTTGTTACCGTGGTACCACCTCAGGTTACAGTACCACCGCAGACGGGCGGGCTAGCCTCAGCTACCCAGCCCTCTGCGGAGGTGCTGCAAGCCGTCCAAGCATTATGGACGCGCAGCAGCAAAGGGCTCACACCGCAGCAGAGCCAGCGGCTTAAAGCCCTGCTTGTCCGTTACACCCACCTATTCGCTGTGCGGGACGAAGAATGCACACAGACCGAACTGGTTCAACACCAGATTGATACTGGTTCGGCTGTGCCCATTCGGTTACGTCCGCACAGGCTGTCTCTAGCCAAGCGAGAGGTGGCGGAGGACAAGATAAGGGAGATGGCAGCTGCGGGCATTATCGAGCCTTCTGAAAGCCCATGGGCGGCCCCTGCTGTCCTGGTTAAAAAAAAGGACGGGGAGTGGCGTTTTTGTGTAGATTATAGGCGTCTCAATCAGATCACAAAAAAAGACGCCTATCCACTTCCCCGCATTGACGAGGCCTTAGACCATATCGCGGGGTCCAGTTGGTTCAGCTCGCTGGACCTCCGCAGTGGCTATTGGCAGGTGAGGCTGTCCCCGGAAGCGAGGGCAAAATCAGCTTTCACCATAGGGCAAGGGTTGTGGCAGTTCCGGGTCATGCCGTTCGGGCTCTTTAACGCCCCTGCCACTTTTGAGCGACTGATGGAGCGGGTGCTGTCGTCCGTCCCGCGGAGTTCCTGTGTCGTGTACTTAGACGACCTCCTAGTACACGCCAGCGACTTCGAGCAAGCCCTCGCTCATCTAAACGACGTGCTTACTGAGATTGGCCGGGCTGGGTTACGGCTCAATCCCAAGAAGTGTCAGCTGCTCCGGAGGGAGACAGCTTTCTTAGGGCACGTCATTAGTGGGCAGGGTGTAGCCACTGACCCAGCTAAGGTGGCTTCTGTGCGGGAATGGCCGACGCCTAGCAATGTGGGTGAGCTGCGGAGCTTCTTGGGGCTAGTGTCGTACTATAGACGCTTTGTCTTGAGTTTCGCCACCCTGGCTAGTCCGCTTCATCGTTTGACCAATAAAGGTCAACCGTTCGAGTGGACAGGGGACTGCCAGAATGCTTTTGACCAGTTGAGAGACGCCCTAACGGCGGCTCCCATTCTAGCGTATCCGGACGTCGCGCGACCATTCATCGTCGACACGGATGCTAGCAATGTCGGAGTCGGGGCCGTGCTCTCTCAGGTGGGACCAGACGGGGAGCGAGCGGTGGCCTACTACAGTAGCGCGCTGAGCAGGGCAGAACGCAACTATTGCGTGACTCGGCGCGAGCTGTTAGCGGTGGTCAAAGCGGTTCGCCATTTTCGCCCTTACCTGCAAGGCAGCCATTTCCTCATTAGAACAGATCACGCGTCACTAACCTGGCTTTTAAATTTTAAAGATCCGGAAGGCCAGGTGGCCCGCTGGCTCGAGCTGTTGCAGGAGTACGATTTCCAGATTCAGCACAGGCCCGGAAAGCTGCATGGTAATGCAGATGCGCTTTCCCGGAGGCCCTGTGCAGAGCTGGACTGCCGACCTTGCACTAAAGCCGAGCAGCGAGAGCAGGTGACGGAGATAGCATGCCCGGTTCAGACTGTAGAGAGTGAGGTTGGATGGCTGCCTCTTAGCCAGCAGGACCTGCGCCTAGCGCAAGAGGGCGACGGCGAGCTGCAGCAGGTGCAGAGCTGGATCGCGGCGGGGACACGGCCTGCATGGGGGGAAGTGTCGGCCAGTAGCCCAGCTGTGAAGGCTTACGTGAGTCAGTGGGGGAGCCTGACGTCGCAGGGTGGGCTGCTCTATAGGCGGTGGCAGGCCCCCGGGTCCGACCAGGACCTCCTCCAGCTGCTGGTGCCCCGTGCGCTCCGCCCCCAGGTACTTGGACTGGTGCATGGCTCTGTGGGGGCGGGGCACTTTGGCATCAGCAAGACTTTGCACCGACTGCGGAGGAGGTTCTACTGGCCTGCCTGCCGCCGGGACGTGGAGCTGCACGTCCATTGCTGCGACGCCTGCACGGCCAAGAAGGGGCCGACGCAGCGGTCGCAGGCCCCCCTCCAGCGGTACGTCGTGGGGGCTCCGATGGAACGGGTCGGGGTGGACATCTTAGGGCCTTTCCCCGTCACCGAGTCCGGCAACCACTACGTGCTCGTGGCCATGGACTACTTTACCAAGTGGCCCGAGGCGTACGCAGTGCCGGACCAATCGGCAGACACGACGGCGGAAAGGCTCGTGACGGAGATGTTCGCCCGGTTCGGAGCCCCCGAGGAGCTACACAGCGACCAGGGGCGAAACTTTGAGTCGCGGGTGCTGGCGGCTGTGTGTAAGCGGCTGGGAGTGGCCAAGACCCGCACTACGGCGTTGCACCCCCAGAGCGATGGACTGGTTGAACGCTTTAATAAGACACTGGCCACCCAGTTAGCCATTCTAGCCAGCCAGCACCAGCGGGACTGGGACCGCCATTTGCCCCTGGTCCTGTGGGCGTACCGCTCCGCCGTGCAGGAAAGCAGTCAGTGCTCCCCCGCTGCGCTCATGTTCGGGCGCGAGCTGAGAACGCCCGTCGACTTGGTGTTCGGAGCTCCGCCCGGACCAACGGAGCACCACCAGTCAGAGGCCGGGTATGCGCGGGCTTTGATCGAGCGTCTGGAGACCGCCCACAGCTTTACCCGCCAGGCCCAATCCACCGCGAGTTTTAAGCAGAAGCGAGCGTATGATGTGCGCTGTCGGGGACAGCCCTTCACCAACGGAGACGAGGTCTGGATCTACTGTCCGATTCGTAAGAAGGGTCTGTCCCCGAAATTGCAGTCGCATTGGCGGGGCCCTGGTGAAGTGGTGGGCCGACTTAGCGAGGTGGTCTATCGAGTGCGCATGCCCGGCCGGAGGAAACTGGTGGTGCTTCACCGGGATCGTTTAGCTCCTTACCGGCCGCTGCTGGATGGTGTTGATGAGGGGATGGGCGTCGGCGAGGATCAGCCCGCTTTACGTGCGCCCACCCCTCCTTCACCAGAAAGCCCAGCAGCGGCTGAGGGCCCGAATCGCCCTTCTCGCCAACGGAGAACCCCTGCCCGTTTCCGGGACTTTGTACGTGAGTGCGGACAGTTTAAGGGGTCGCAGGGGACTGCTGACCCCTTAGGTGGGGGCAATGTGGCGATCCGGGGCGATTACGAGTGATGTAAATAATGTGTACATAGAACTGTTGTGTGTGTGTGCTTGTGTTGTGCAGACCAGTGCACGAGTGATAGGTGCTGTAGCTGCATTACCAGAGCGTGTTCAAATGCATTGATGCTTGTACAGTAACATTGGCGGTTAGCATTCAAATATAACCTCCCGCCAGAACGGCGACTACTGTGGTAAACAAGTTGTATAAAGTCCCGCCAAATGTGGCGGCATGAGCTCAACCAGGTCCGCTCTAAGGATGTTAGAGCGGGGTCAACGATTGTTTTGAGTGTGACCGAAATGATGTAGTGTGATTGGTTAAGGTGAGCTGCATGGCACCTATTAGAGGTCGCCTTTGTTAGCCAGCTCATTTGCATAAGCCAGGCTATAAAGCTGGCTACAGTTCAGCGCGCGTTGTCTATTTCTGCCTGTAATTTGTAAAGTGAAGTTGTACGAAGATTGCGCTCTTGTCAATAAACTAATCTGAAACTGAAAACCTGACTCCAACTCCATGGCTCGCCACAATATATACAATACCTTTTTTTTGGTAGCTACGTACTGGCAAAACTTTTCAGAATGTTGGAGGCAAATGAAGTACGTAAACTACCGAGATTATGTTTCATTACACACTTGCTACAACTGAGTTATGTATTACGAAAATAGGATATATTTTGGTAATGGCGACTGCAGCCTATTGTACACAATGCATGTAGCTTAAAATTGCTACTTAGAAAATGTAATGTGTTGGCTACTGACCGACTGGTCACTCATGTAGCTAATGTTAGCAATAGCAAATAGCCTAAGGCAAAGTTAGTTAGCTAGCTAGGTAACGTTTTTATCCAGGCGTAATCTATCCGCTCGTTAATTTCTCGTGTTAAGTCAAATTGGTATTGCTTTTTAAAATTCACTTTGACCTCTGACAATAGACGACAGTAGTATGCCAACTGCTATCATTTAAATTATAGGCCTACTGTTGAAATGTTTTGTGGATTGCTTTATGATAGGGAGAGTTGCATGATGCTGCACGGCGGGTGGTGTCTCTGCTGCAGAATGCCCTGGCCGAGACGGCTAGAGACAGTGAGGATTGAAGTGTTTTTCACTTTTTATGAGCTAAAAGCAACCCTTATTTAACGTTGTGTCAAGACTTGTATATCTCGAGTTCTTGGTGAGGGGGGGAAATGCCATAAATAATCCAATTTAAAAAACTTGTTTCATGTGACTGTTGATTTAGGGCACCAAATTCTATGTACTTTATGTTTAAAATTGCAATCGGCATAAGAACGGGTAATATGTTTATTGTTCCGTTGTGTTTGAAATATTAAGGAGTTGTCTCTGCAGATTTAGAAAACCAGAGCCAAGCAGTTCCACAGCAGACACAGCATCAGAGGCAGACTTCTGGCCAAGCAGTTAATTCAAGAAAATGAAACTGTCTGGATGTGTCTATATTTGGATAGCTTTTAATTAAAATTAATTTAATTAAAAATAAAAAGTATCTGGATTTGACTGCATTTGAACAGCTTTTAATTGAAGAAAAGAACAAATGCCACAAATTATTAAATAAATCGTCTAATGACAGTCACATCGGCTACATGTCAACTTGCTTTCGTGAGCTTTGGGACTACGATCACGAAATTGATTAGAAGGGGTCTGGCATAGGCTAGATATTATGCACAAAAGGTAGCCTATTGTTATTATTAAGTTATTATAAGGTAGGTTATATTGCCTACACAATAATTATCAACAACATAATTATTCATTAGCGTTTAATTCCAGGCTTGCTGTTTATTTTTACTAAATCATTGTCTGCACATTGATGTTCTCACATCGGATCTATCAATGCTGGCACTTATGAGCTATCGTGCTATTTTGTATTGTGCATAATAAATGCCGAGCCGTGGCTAATTACAACGCGGAGACAACGTACTTTATCTGTGTTCAATTGGTGAAACTATTGGTCAGTTTCACTATAGCCTTAGTTGAAATAATTGCACAATTGTATGAACAGCACTTAATAGGCTACAGTGTAGGCCTACTACTGCGTGAATGTGTAACTAAAAACATAATTTGAACAATTTTGTTAATGTTAACGTCATATTGCGTTACACTGCCCCTATAACATCAGAAGGAGGCTCACTTGGCCTATTATACTAGCCTACATAGCCTATTGCACCAGACAATATGCTACATAGACGCATATGATTTTAGAATTATTCCAATTCATACCAATTTTATAATATAGCCTAAGGTTAATCCAATCGCATGCCAATATGACAACCCTAAGGACTAGCCTATATAAAAAGGCATAGCTAGTTAGATTATAACGAGCACATTAAAGATAAGTTTAATAGTAGCCTATGCTATTGGTGATTTCAGGGACTGCCGATCAAGTCACATGAAGGAAAATCGGCCAATACGATCGACTCTATCCCAAACACCGGCGTGAAAATAGGCTGACAATTAGCTAGTGAGCGCTGTTCCTCATTTTTTAAATATGTAGAACAAAACGTAGAAGGTTTACGAATATGATTATTTTGACGTTATATTGATTGTTCATAATGTATCACAGATCCATATTCATATAAGATTAGCCTAGCTACATCAATAGCATCACTATTCCCAGGCCTAGGCTATCATGTTAAATTCAATTTGGTAATAGGCTAATACAAAATTGACAAACCCATATTCTGTCAGAGAAATTAGCACAGTTTAGAACATATTAGCTAACGTTAAATCCACATTTGCACGACAACTATACTGAAGCATGTCAAGCCATTAAATAGGCTAAAGAAGTGTGTACGACATCGTCAAAGTAACAGGTTTTTAGTAACGTTAGGTTAGCCATCTAGTTAACGGAAATGAGTGGCGAACTTGGTGGCTTCTGTAAGATATCAAATGCTTATCCATGACATATTATGCTACACCAGCAAGTAAACTAAATTCATATTTTACTTCTTCATCATGATCAGTCATGTTCTTCATCGCAGAATCGACTACGTGAGATCAAATGGCCAATCACATAAGTCAAGGTCGGTACCTAGTGACCAATCAAAGAAGTGGAAACATCAGCCACTATGCATGCCATCCCCGCCCCCAAAGTCTCAAAAATGAACTTGGCGAGCGAGCGAGCGTAAACCAATTTCGAGCGAGAGCAAACCCAAGTTCGCACGTCCACAGCTCCGTGCTCGCGCGGATGGTTTTCTGCTCGCTCGCTTCATAGCTCCACTCGCGCAGACACTGTTCTGTGCGCTCGCTTCACAATTCCACGCGCGCGCTATTTATGGAACTAAATAAACGCCATAGAAATGCCATGATTTCATTATATCAGAAACATCCTAGCCACGGTTTGACAATAGTAGTCCAATACATAGTTTTTTTTTATACTAATGTTTGTAAAGATAGAATATTTTTGCAATTCATCCTACCACAGAAAAACATATTCATATTAACACTACATTTTCATATAGTTGGTCCTACAGTATGATATATAATTATATATAAATAATGAATAATCTATATTTTTTTCACAACAGCAGCTAGGTCATCCTAGTGCAGGGGTTCCCAAACTTTTCCATGCCAAGGACCCCCAAATAGTCGTAGCCTCTGGCTGGGGCCCCCCTATTGCGAAATGGCTTTTTTTTTAAAAAACTTTTAAATTACACTGGCAAATATTAAAAAATCTAACATACAGCTTCTTAATACACAACACAATACTTTTGACCCTATTTTGATTCCATAATCGGGCCGTTAGCAGCTCAACGTAACGCTTTGACTGACAGGCAGACGGTTAGTTATTGGCTGCGATTGAAAGAAGGGCATGGCAAAGACCTAATTTCGATATGAATGGATTTATAACAATTTATATCTTATTTTAAACCGGCACAGTAATCTTTTGAATTGAATTGAAATTAATTTTTTAAATAAATAAAAAAATAATTTGTATTTTTATTTTTTTTGCATTTTCCATTTTCCTCTCCCTTCCAATTGGCGCCCCCTGGCGGCCCCCCGTTGGGCCGCGGCCCCCACTTTGAAAACCCCTGTCCTAGTGCATGCTGGGCGCTGGAGGTCTTGCTCGAGTGATGGCTATCTCACGCTAGCGCAATAAGTAGGCTATTGTGGTGTTGCGTGTGGCGTCAAGGTTCCTTCCTGCCTGGGAAGTATTTGTGTGGAAATATTACGCATACACATAGGGTGTACACGTGCAAACAATGTAGTCAGGGACAACATTTGAACTGCTTCGTAGCTCAGTGTTGATGTAACTAAGATATTCAAAGTTAAACGAATAAGTGTTCTTCATCATCCATTTCAGCTTCTGCAGTTACAAGTTGATGTTGATTTCTTTTGAAATATTGAATATTCTGGCCCAGCATTGTGTGCACCTCTGATGTTACCGATCCGCTGTGCACGATACGAAAAAAGTGGCGTCGGGTTAAGTAACCGTGTTTAGCTACACACAAACACCGCGAGATCAGAGTACTACCACCAATTACTCTGCCTATTTACGCCACTTCTCCCGTGGATATAATGATGAAATTCAGGATCAGGATGGGATTTTGAAAACAGGATTTCGCCAACTTCAGCGCTGTACGCACATTGTATATGGAGTAGGCGAACAGACTAGACAGGTGAGCTATCTTAGTTTAATTAAATTTTACGTTAGTTCGGTGGGGCAGAGTCAGTGGTACAGCTAACAAAGCTGCAATTAAAATAGGCATAGCCTGTGCATCTTCCACAAACCATTTTAGAGCATTCACCGGTGAAAATGTATTATTGAGTGGTAACGTTACAGGCAGCTAACGTAGATGGCTAGCTAAAATTAGCAATTCAGTGCGGGGCAGTGTTGAATTAACGTTATCATATGGATTACGGCGAACCGTTCATAGCCTGCCCCAGCCGGCTGATATTTGTGGAGAGGTGAAGTGCCAGAATAGATAAACTTTCAGAATTACTCGATTGCTTTCGGCCGTTTAAGCGGCCCACAGCGTTCACTTTTTTCAATGGAATAATATGGTGCTGTGTCTGAAGATATTCATATCGAAAGCAATTTACTACATTGTTATTTCGTTGTATTGAAGACAAAAGTAGAATACTTTAGGAATATTTTATGAATGAAACTCATTCGTTAATGCAATTTAGAACTGTTCAATGAACCTATGTGTAACCTAATTGTAATTTTGAATTGTTATTTTGTATTTCTGAATCATTATTGTTTAATCATTCGGCAGGTTATCATTCGAGCAAGCTAGTTACCACCAGCTGTGCCAGCCGTTTCATTTTGTTCATTATTAAACCCTCCAGAATAAAACAGAACAACCCCTCTTTTTTAAATGTCACTCCTAAATCCACTCTGAGATTCGTTAGTGCAACAGTAGCATTTTAATGGGCTGTATTGGCCTATTGAAATAGGAAAACGACTTCCAGCATAATACATTTTATAGCCTTTTCTCTCAATTAAAACCTAACTTTAAAAAAAGTAATAATAAAAAAATGCACATATTGACAGACATGATTGTTCACGTCAATTTGTTGGCCTAACTAATGGGCAGGTTGGAGTTACATATACAGCTCTGGGAAAAAATTAAGAGACCACTGCAAAATTATCAGTTGTCTCGTTGTTTCGGTTCCGTACTCTAGCACTTTGGGTTTGAAAGGATACAATGACAATGAGGTTGAAGTGCAGACTGCCAACTTTAATTTGAGGGTATTTCCATCCATATCGGATGAACGGTTTAGAAATTATAAAACCTTTTCTAGGTGGCATCCTATGACAGTGCCATGTTTAAAGTCACTAAGCTCTTCAGTACGACCCATTCTAATGCCAATGTTTATCTATGGAGATTTCATGGCTATGTGCTTGATTTTATGTACCTCTTAGCAGTGGGGGAGGCTGAAACACTTGAACTCAATACTTAGTAGGGGTGTCCACATACCTTTGGCCATATAGTATATACACTGCTTAAAGAAATTAACACTTAATCAACTCCTCGTTTAATATCTCCTCCACGCTCTTGAGACTGTGCTGGGAGACAATAGGTAACCTAATTCTCGGGGTTAATAGTAAATAGTAAATCTCACTGTACTGTTTTAAAGCTGATCGTGAAAAACGAATAGCCCAACTAAAATGTTCCGTGAAACAAATATATATATATTTATTTCTTATTTCGTCCTAAAACCGTCATTAAATAACGTTATCTACACAATGAGAAATTTGCAGAATGTAGCTAACGTTAATCTAAAATGTAGGCTATTGCCTGGTGGATTATAAATTAATAATTTTTATTGAAAATCTTACTCTTAGTTTAACTAACCAGGAATGTCATTATTGTAGTGTAGTTGGCCTATATCACATCATGAAAAGTAATGCTATTTCTGATTATTTGCGCCATGCTTCTATCAATAATACAAATGGGCATTCTGATAAGGTCTGGGGTAATTTAGGGTACCCCTCTCCGCAGGGAAGAACAAGTTGTGATTGGCAGATGGTGTCTGACTGATAGCACAACATTCTTTAGTTTGACACATCACTTTAGTAGCTAGTTTCAGCACTGGATTAGACGTGTTTCTGAACAAACTTTGTATTTCATAATAATTGCAAGTATAAGTGGCATTGCTGAAAATGAACAAATAGGCTGGTAATGGCATACTTTACGTAGTCTAATGACCTCAGTCGACTGAGCCAGATTTCGCTCATTACGCCGCTTACAAAAATACACAATTCCACACAGATAGGCCTACAGCATGACATCATTTAACATTAACGTTGCCCTGCATTGCTCTCTGACAATAAGCAGCTGAAGTAACTACGTCAGTTAGTTACCTTCTGGAACTGAATGTGCTATACCTAGCTAGTTACATGGATGATCACTTGCTAGATAAACTAAAGAGAGTCAGCAAACTAACTTACGTCAACACACGTTAACACGTTGCTATGATAACGTAGGCTAAATTCCCTCGTTTTTTTTTTTTGACGTTCAACTACGTTCACATAGCTAATTAGTTGAAGGGGCGTTTCTTGGAGGGGCGTTTCTTGGAGTCTGCAGCTGCAGCTATGTAAACTTGGAAAAGTCGGTGCTGCGTGAACTAAGGCGGAAATGACAACATAAGGTTAAGCAGGCGCCTTAGCAGCGGTGCAGTTGCTCTCGGGCGCCTTCAACAACATCGCCGCGCCTTCAAACTAACCAACGACAGAATTAGTTAGAGAGCGAGGAGAGAGTGGTGTTTCCTCACGACAAACGCGGATAATTTCACAATATCGCCACCTATCTCGGCGTATTGATTCTACTCTCAAAAAAAAATCTAAATGAAATGTACCCCTCCCTAATAGTGTTCAAACACAGGTAGGCTATAAGAGTTATTTAGTCAATCTTACAATGTAACAGCAATAGTCTATTTCCCCCCTCTTTCTGGTCTCTTATCTAATTTCACAATTAATATTTATTTTGTTGTTTTTCTTATTGCTCTTATTTAAAAAAATATATTATTTAATACAATCCTTTTTTTGTACTTCAATTAATGTGATTTTGTTTCATAATGTGAGGTTCTAGTATAAGCCCAACCTATCGAACACATTTCTGTACATTACTTTTGTGTACTTGCATTTATTTTTTATTCATACAAATAATACATAAATAAATAAATATGCGTTTTGGGAGTTTGGGATTGTAGCACATACGGTCGCTACTGTGGTTATTATATACTGTACCTTACATGTACTTTCTTGAGATAAACCAATATGGATGTGAAAAGTACAATATTGGTAATGTTACACTAACAAATGCCAATTCTCATTCTTGACTGCTTCTGTAATCCAACTGTAGGCCTACCTCTAACTTTATAAAATATGTTGTCTGAACCTAGAAGTGTCAAGAAATAACCACAAAAAAAAGGCCTGGCCAAATATAGGTAACTTAATGTTTTGTTCAATAATGTAACTATATTGGATTAACATATTTTATATAAAATTAAAGATGCAACTTTGTTATGAGTGTTTTGTTTTTTGCATTTGTATAACAGCTGGTTTAAGAGTAAAATCCTAATTGGACTGTTGTCCAAAAAATTGTCCTCTTCAGAACATTTGGTGTGAGCATATAGAACATTAAAGTAGGACCACCAAATGATAACACATTAATTTTTGTCAAAGTATTTGGGAAGTTACCTAATTTATATTTCTCTTCACCATCCTTGTTATCAGTAAGACAACTCATTCGGATCTGAAGGGATGTTCTGCTGATGTTCTTCTGTTGAGAAGTGGAGTTTTCCCTATCTCCAGATGGGACAGTGTATAGGCAGACCTCTGCCTGTCACATTCCAGCAGAGGGGACCGCATACAAATAAGCCAATTCCATAATAACATGAAGGGAAGGACGAATTAAACAATATTATGTCACACATCCTGGCGCTACTGTGCTGTACATCCACTTTGCAAATTGTTGAAAGATTAATGATTGAGATTAAAGATCTAACACTGTTATTATGGCTATGGGTTCATTAGATGTGGGTGTTCTGGTCTCCAAAACAAAACCGATAAATTATACTAGCAATTAAGACCACATTTTCAGAATATTTATTTCACACAATATGGTGACATTCACAAAAGGTAAATAAACTGTAGCACTATTCCCCTCCACCACCATTCAAGCCACAACGACACCAGGTTCTTTCTGTCATTTTGTATGTTTATTGTCAAATCAGAAATGTACGAACAATGATTGGTGACAGGTAAAAGGAAGACAGCATGTTGATATTGGAATACATCGTATGCAAATACAATTCTATTTATCCATACATTACCATAACTGGCAAGGAAAATGTCATCTTTCTTGACATTGTTCCCTCAAAACACATAACAACTCCCAGTATCCCAATGTCCCTATATGTACTATATTAGTTATTCATTCATACAAACTCAATTTGTCTTGTTAAAGACATTGAATGGCATTCAATTCAATACGTTCATTGTCAGGGTCCAAAGGGACCACGTGCTGTCATGTCATTTGAATAAATCATGAACACTGACATTATGAGTAGCTGAATCACCTCATTTTTTCCTATGTTTTGGCTCTGTACTCCAGCACTTTTGATGTGAAATGATACAACAACTGTGAGGCTAAAGTACAGACTGTAAGCTTTAATTTGAGGGCATTCTCATCCATATTGTAACTGAAGAAGGCTGGAGTACAGGCCTGGCATAGCATCACCAGTGAAGATACCCAGCATCTGATGATTTCTACAGCTCGCAGACTTCAGGCAGTCCTTGCATGCAAAGGACATGCAACCACCAAGTATTATTCTTTCATAGCAACATAATTAATGATTAGGATTAATACACTTTCCCCTTATGTCACAAGGAATATATTCAATGCATTAACTATACAACTCTAAAAAAAAAGTCCCATGAAAGAGACATTTCTCATTTATATTGGTACAGATATTCTGCAATAAAATATGCTTTAGAACCACCACTCAAAGGTCTATGAAAACATGCATGTAAGTTATGATACTTAACATAGCTACATAGATTCTCACATTACAATGTATGACTACCGATGGCTACGATGTCTTCTGGGTTTAGACTAAAATTACATGTCTACCATGTTTGCAAGTCTAAACAGAGATGACGTGTAGTTTAGGCCATCTCATGAATTGACAGACAAGAAACAGCTGAATATGAGCAATAGAACATAAGCAGCCTAATGTTTACAGGTATGTTACCATAACAGATGACAGCTTAGCTAAATAATTTAGTTATTCGACAATGAAAGGGCACCCAGCGCTTTAATTCCAATGGAAATGATACGTATTTATTCAAGAACTTTAACTGGAGTTTCACTGTGGCACAATTCAGGGTGCCAAAGTCGCGTAGCAAAAGATAAATATTGACTACCCGAAAAATACAAGTTATGAAATAATGTAAGGCAGTATTAAAACAACCTTCATTCGTTCTCCTCCATTTCTTCAAGATTTTGAAGTAAAAAGGACATCTGTGTCGCCTCCAAGTCCTCCGCAACCACAAACAACACGGCTAATTCCTCCATGTTGTTTTTCTCCCAGCCGGTTTCAGAAACGTCCGAAACTCCCAGTTGGATCTGCTCAGGCGATTTTCATTTCCGCCTGAGGCAGGTAAGCCAACTGCTCACCGATGTCTACTCGAACACGCCCAGTATACTACCACCATTTACTCTGCCTATTTCCGCCACTTCTCGCGAGATGTTCAACAAGGTCATGCTAACACCAGCGTACAGGCCAAGGGTCAAAGTCATCAGACCAGTTCAGAAGCAGGTAAGGGTGTGGCCAGACGATGCCTCCTCAGCACTAAATGACTGTTTTAACACCACAGAATGGGCCATGTTTAAGCAGGCAGCCACTTACAATCACCAGGTCAACATTCAGGAATATACAGACACTGTTACTTCCTATATTAGCAAATGCATCGATGATGTAACGGAGACCAAGACCATCACAGTACGGGCAAATCAGAAACCATGGCTGACAGGGGAGGTCCATAGGTTATTGAGAGCCCGAAATGCTGCTTTCCGAGCAGGAGATGCGGCTGGCCTGAGAACAGCTAGGGCCAACTTGTCCCGTGGCATCAAAGTAGCAAAAAGACAGTACACAGAAAGGATAGCCCACCGCTTCAGTGACAGCAGAGACACAAGGAGCCTGTGGCAGGGGATTCAGACCATCACTGGCTACAAACCCCGACCACAGACCTGTGACAGCGACACCACTCTGCTGAACAACCTGAACGACTTCTTCGCACGCTTTGAAGATCTCAACAACACTCCTGCACAAAAAACACCCCCCGGCCCAGATGACCGGGTGCTGTCCCTGTCTCCAGCCAGTGTGAGAAGATCCCTCTCTAGGATTAACCCTCGCAAAGCTGGGGGCCCGGACAACATACCTGGTCGTGTGTTGAAGGACTGTGCGGAGGAGCTCACTGATGTCCTCACAGACATTTTTAACACCTCCCTGAGCCAAGCTGTTGTCCCTACATGCTTCAAAGTCACCACCATCATCCCGGTTCCGAAGAAGGCTTCTCCATCCGGCTTCAATGACTACCGTCCCGTAGCACTGACTTCCATTATTATGAAGTGCTTCGAAAGACTGGTCATGCAGCATGTCAAATCTATCCTCCCTCCTTCCCTGGACCCCTTTCAGTTTGCATACCGGGCCAAGAGGTCCACTGATGACGCAATCTCCACCGCCCTCCACTCAGCTCTCACCCACCTGGACTCCAATGACCCATACGTGAGGATGCTGTTCATAGACTTTAGTTCAGCTTTCAACACAATCATCCCCCAACAGCTGATACAGAAACTGGACCGGTTAGGACTGAACACCTCCCTGTGCAACTGGGTGTTGGACTTCCTGACGGGAAGACCGCAGACGGTTCAGGTCGGCGGCAACACATCCAGCACCATCATCCTGAACACAGGGGCCCCCCAAGGAGCAGTGCTCAGCCCCCTGCTCTTCACGCTACTCACCCATGACTGTTCACCAAAATACAGCTCCAATCTCTTCGTCAAGTTTGCGGACGACATAACAGTGGTGGGTCTCATCAAAAAGAACGATGAAGTAAACTACAGAGACGAGGTGAGCCAACTGACCAGATGGTGCAGCGACAATAATCTCATTCTTAACGTCGAGAAGACGAAGGAGATTGTTGTCGATTTCAGGAAAAAACACACCCAGCACCCTCCACTGACCGTCAACAACATGGCTGTGGAGAGAGTGAGCAGCACCAAGTTTCTGGGTGTGCACATCACAGAGGACCTTTCCTGGAACACCAACATCACATCACTGGCCAAGAAAGCTCAGCAGCGGCTCTATTTCCTCCGCAAACTGAAAAGAGCCAAAGCCCCAGTCCCCATCATGCGTTCATTCTACCGTGGCACCACTGAGAGCATCCTCACCAGCTGCATAATTGTGTGGTACGGGGCCTGTACTGCATCCTGCCGAAAGACCCTGCAGCGTATAGTGAGAGCAGCTGAGAAGGTCATTGGTGCCCCCCTCCCTTCTCTCCAGGACATTTATGACACACGCCTGGTCCGCAAAGCACTCTGCACTGCAGGCGACCCCACTCACCCCTCACACCGCTTCTTCAGTCTCCTGCCGTCTGGGAGGAGAATGAGGAGCCTTCGGGCAAGGACCAGCAGACTGAGGGACAGCTTTATCCACCAGGCGGTCAGGAAGCTGAACTCTCTTTCAGCTCTCCCCCCCTCCCTTCTCTGCCCCCTGCCCCCACAGACTCTGGACTACGACACCTTTAACCCCCCCCCATAAATCGCTGGCCCCCACTGACTCTGGATTATGACACTTTTTGACAGACTATTGGCACCAGCCACTTTTATTTTATTTATTTTGATAAAATTGCTGCTATTTGCACTGTAACATTACATCCATACTTGCACTGCGTCCATTTGCACTATATGTATCTTAGTTTTAGATTTACTTGTATTTTATATTTTCACGCACTTTTAGATTTATATCTTTTTATATTGTGTATGTGTTTGTATTTTATGTTTATCTTTTTCTTTTATTGCACCGTGGATGATGAGGAACAAAATTTCAATCCTCTGTATGTCTTGTATATATAGTAGAGTTGACAATAAAATTGAACCTTGAACCTTGAACCTTGAACCTTGAAAGGTAGTCAGTTAGCAAGTTTCGCTGTTCTAGGCCGGCCTGGCGCCCGGCAAAAATAAACTAGCTAGCTACTTGCTAAGCTAGACTGAAAAACAAACTATAAAAAAACAAGGGACTATCAAGCTAACTATAAAAAATATATATGCCAAAAATAAATAGGCTACTATAACTAGAATATTCAAAAAAGCTAAACTGTAAGCTAGATATATTGCTCGCTCTTTCCATCTTCTCTCTACGCAGATCTACTGCTGTGCTGCCCACCCTCGCTCCAAAACTTCAGGGTGTAGCCACTGAACTATCGGTGGGCGTAGTTGTACAGGTTTCTATTTCATCACCAGGAGGAATGCCTCAGCTGCATGAAAATTCTGGCCAATCACAGATTGAACGTGCAGTACTTAACGTTTTACCACTAGAGACACTTTTGAGTCAGATTCTTAAAGTTTACACTTTTTTTGTGCTGACTGCAGTAATCTGTCAAGATTTGGACCAGGATAAATCGATAATACTGATTTTTTTTTTTTTATTAAAAAAAGTTATCAGTTACCATCTAAAATAAGTTGTTTTAGTGCTTTGTTACCCTTTACAACTGCACATGGTATAAGCCCCAGTCTATTAAAGTAATTGTCTCTGTGGCATTAACTTAAAGCTGCAGTAGGCAAGTTTGAAAATATACAAGGCAAAAAGACGTCCCCCTTTTGCTCTCCTCCCTCCTATCTCTCTTCTAAGCCCATCCCACCAAATGATGCTCCAGTGCACACATGGAGACAGGCAGACTGGGAGGGGTT